>JASDQU010099947.1:243234-258899 GCA_032191745.1 Picea mariana
ATTAATTCATTGGCAAGGTTATGGTAATATAAATGTAATGCTGATTTATTTTATGGTAAAGTTATTGTAACTTCATTGCATTGGTAGCATACAAGAAGTAATGTGATTGGTGATTGAGGTTTTAGTTGCAAGGTTATTATAACATAAGATGTGAGGTTGTTAAGATAATGTTATTATAATTTTATGGTATATGTAACATATAGGATGTATTGAGATTGTTAATTAATTTCAAGGTTAGTACTATAATTGGAATTGTCCAAACTCACAGTTGTATGATATCAGACTCTTCGATTTGATAAAGCTAGTCACTCTGTATATAAGTCTGTGTGTTTGAATTATTTTTGTGTAAAGAATCCAGTGTCGTATCAAGAGTCTCAGGCCCTTTAAAGGCAGGGTTTCCACTCTTGCGACACACCTCTAAGGTCGTATCATTAGTCTTGGGCTCTTTAGAGGCAGAGTTCCCACCACTGCGACCTCCTGATAGAGATTACTAGTTTCTGCCTAAGCAGTCGGCTAGGAGCCTATCTAACATTCTCTCTCTCCGGAGCAGAGAACTAATATTAAACGCCCTGCTTTCCTGTGCAGAAATAGTAAAATCTACTACTATGGATTCTTCCATCTGTGTTCGTACTGTACATAAAACAGTATGTCGTTTAATGCTTGCAGTTACTTGTTGTGCACCTTATGTCTATGGTCGTTTAATGCTTGCAGTTACTGTTGTGCACCTTATGTCTATGGTCGTTTAATGCTTGCAGTTACTGTTGTGCGCCTTATGTCTATGGTCATTTAATGCTTGCAGTTACTGTTGTGCGCCTTATGTATTCTTGTTGTGATCATCGTGGTTGCATCTTGTTAGTCGTCGGTTGGCAACGTAGTTTCAAGTGTGTCTGTTCCTTTTTACACGCGTGCACACACCTTAAACAAAAAAAAAAAAAATGCACCTGTTAAAGAGTTGTTGTCGTAAAGAGGAGGATGTTACAGGCTTCGTCAACCATCGAATATCCAACACCAAATTTATTGACATGGTCAAACGTCAGATGTCTGATGAATGGATCATTGACTTGATCAAATAGAACACCCATCATATATCCAAGTCCATGCTTGTCGGATATTCGACAAATATCGGGCATTTAAAAAAAATTATACTAAAATTGTAAAACAAATCTGACATTACAACGTACTGTCGGATTTTTCTCCCATATGTACTAGTAAATCCTTAGAAAAATTACTAACATATAATAGTGCACCTAAGCTAGGTGGATTCTAATTGGATGCTCCCTGGCACATAACTAGCCAAATTCCCAACAACAATGGCAACAACTAGTTGAGATAACCCCTTGGGATTTTAAATGTTTGGAAACATCTCATTCCACTCTCAAGTACTTAAGTGAGAGTGATATTGTTGGAGCCTTTCCAACCCCAATCAGCCCACGAAAGGTCAACATGTCACAAGTAGGATTTGAACTTGAGTCTCTGGTTTTGCTTATTGAAGCAACTCTTCCATGTTACTTCTTTCTTTTATTCTTCACTATTTTTTGCTCCAATGTCTTTACCTTGGCTCTTCTATGTCTTTTTTGTTCATATGGCATATTTCTATTGCATCCTTGGCTTGAGATATTTTTGACATTGTCTTCCATATACCATACTTCACTCCTAAACAATAATGAAGCATGCCCATTGCATACTTCTTAGCCCAAGACATAAATGATGTTGTCTTGCATTGACTATACTTCACTCCTAAACAATAATAAAGTATGCCCAAATATATGATTCCAAACAATTGTGCAACTTAATGTTTAGTTTCCCAATCATATTTGTGATTTTACCCGTAATAGTTATAACATTTACATATATAATACCATGATCTTAGTAAAATTTTTAAGAAAATCGTGGTGTAATTATGTTTTTGTTTTCTTTATTACTAAAAATACATACAAAGATTATATACTTGGTAGGAATTTTAATAATTTTATATTATTTCTCATGCAGGCTTCACTTTTGGTTTCTACATCGATTTTAAATTTCAATTATGGAATATTTATTGAGATTTAAAACATCGATCGTGGGAAGAAAAAATCAGGACAAAATGATCTATCATCATACTTTCAGAGACCTCAATCCAAGGATCCACATTATCTTCATGTTTCGAGTTCTTTTGAGCAACCTATCACTGAAAGAGATGTCAACTCTTGTGAGAATGCATGTAATATCCAAATAATAGATGATGGAATAGGTTCCTTTGGTGATCAAAGTGAGATAAATGCATTTTCACCAAAAATTGGCCGTAAAAATGTCGAAAATATTTCATTGGAAGAGAATACAATCAATTCATGGAAAAGACAAAAATGCCAATGGGACATAGGGAGAGAATTCCAACCACATTGGGTCTCAAAATTCTCATTTATTGAACCAATACCTCCAAAAAATGAGAAAGAGAAACCACAAGTTAGATGCAATATATGTAGTTGTAAACTTGGTACACTAATGACATTTCAAATGAAGTTAGATACAATAGCGAAGCATGCAAGAAAGGTGTATGAAAACAAAATTGTAGATGGAAAGGAGAAATCTATTGTCGGATGGAAATATTTTGTGGAATGTCGACATGTCAAATATGTAGACTAATATAATAAATATTTAATAAGTAAGGAAAAACATGAGGCAAGTGGAGGAACCATTACATCTATATTCAGAAAGACGATGGAAAGAAATTTGTTATCCAAGATAATTCAATTAAGAATTGTATTTCACATCTTATCTAAAGGTCGTCCTATGACATATTATTTGGATTACATGAAATATCTATGTTTTCTTCAAGTGTCAAACTTTCCATCTTCTCATTGGTCTTTAATGAGTGGTTGGGAATGGGAAAAATATCTAGCTCAAGTAGAAAAGGATGATATGAAAGAGAAGACTGCAAATGCTAGGTTTTTTCCATTGTATTTGGATGAGGTTACAACTATTGATAATACTTCATGGATATGCATGAGTATTTATATGGTTAATGACCAAATTAGACATTCATATCTACTTGTGATTCATAAAATGAGGGAGAATTCTACAACTGTAAATATTTATGAACTTTTTATTAATAGTTTGAAGGAAATTGGTGGTATGGATCATTTAATGATCGTAAAAAAGTTGGTATGTGTTGGAGTAGATGGAGCATTGGTAATGCAAGGACAAAGGAATGGAATTTGTGTTAGACTACAACTATCAACTTCACTGTATATGTTGAGTATTCATTGTATGGCTCATAGGATGAATATTGCATTTAAAATAGTAAGCAAGTTTCCACCAGTTTCAAAAGTTGAAGATCGTGTATGAGAGGCTTATGCATACTTTTATTGTAGTCCCAAATGATTTTCAAAGTTTCAAAAACTTGTTGAGAGTGTTACAAATGGAAACAAGATATTAGAATATGTTCATACACTATGGATCTCATTGAATGTACCAACTCAAAGATTATATAGTGAGTACCAGTCCTTGGTAGGGGTAATTTATGAGCATCACTTCAGTGTAGATAGAGCTCAAGATCTTCTCTTTATACTAACTGGCATAGAGACATTATTAACATTGGTTGGAATTCTTCCTATGTTATATGAAATGAATGTCCTCATGAAAATATCTCAAAGTCACACAATGTATATTTTAGAATACACAAATGCAATAAAATTTGCATGCCTTTCATTGGATAATTTTTATACGATGCCAGAGTCTTTTGCAGGTCCATGGTTTACAAACTGGACTATGATCATTGATATAGAAAATACTAAAACAATTTTGAAGTTTGATGAAAAAGGGATACTATGTATGGAAGTGTGTGCGCATATGGTTCCTTTTCATTATATTGGTAAGACAAGACAAATCAACAAAGAGTTCCCTATTTCAAGTGACCTATTTGACAATGTTGTCATTTCAGTGAGACACAACATGAAATGAATTGCAAAGTCACTAGAAACAAAGATAAGAAAACAATTTTCTCGAGATGAATTGTTGGAGGCCATGTCTTTGGTGTACACTCAATATTAGAACAATAAAAAATGTCAAACTACTTTAAAACACGACTTTATGGAAAAATTAAATACTTAGTGCACCACTTTTGCAAGAAGGTCCCGATACATGGAGACCAGGTTGAAGGTATTTTATATTCATCAAAAAAAATTCAACAAGCCACACACTTCGTTGAAACAATGTGGAAGCAATTTCGTGCTTTGGAGAATCCTCTAGAATATAGTGCAATAACAAGATTATGGACTATTTTAGGTGATAGCCAATACTTACAGGAAAACATATTAGAATATTTTAAATTAGCGTATTTGTGTCCAACCATGATTTTAGGATTAGTGGAGGATGAGAGAATGTTTAGTGCACTGTAATTTTTGAATTCAAAGATGATGAACAAGCTTGATAAACATATGGATATATGTTTAAGATTATATGTAACAAAGTATGACATTACCAATTTTCCATATAAAAGAGAACTATCTCTTTGGCGATCAGATTGTGATAGAAGGGGAGAAAACAATATAACAAATTTCTCAAATGAACTTGAAATGGAACATCATTATTTGGAGGCTCATAATGATAGTCCATCTGGAGAATATCTTGTGCAAAATGAAGAAAATGAGGACCAAGATGAGAACTGGAAAATTGATATACCACAAGATTTTATCTAATCCAATATATATGAGGGCCCAAGGGACACTTATTTTGGTATACATTTTCCATTGGTGGTGCAAGAAATAGTGAATGGAACATCACAAATGATGTGATTCTTGTGATTTGTTGTTCCTCTATTTTTGGAGTAGGTCGAAAACTCTTTATCATAACAAAATTACTATATGCATATGTCAATTTGAGGTTGCATTTTAGGTAAAAATAGGTTCTATATTTTATATTTTTCATTGTAACATTGGAGCCACACTTTCTTGATGCAGATTATTTTAAGATTTATGTTTTGATATTTAACTATTACATCGTCTATTTCTTGACATATGTGATAGGAAATGAAGTCAAGATTTGATGAAGTTGGTACCTATCTCTTCACATATATAGTGTCATAGTATTAAAGGATAAATAGATCATTTAACAAGACTTCTACTAAGCAAGAATCAACTCATTCAAGTAGATGAAATTTCTTTGATGTCTAGCTATAATATCTTGGTAAATATAAATGGTTTGTTTGTTTGTTGCATTTTGGAGCATGTTGTCAAGTTTGAAATTTTGGGTTTATTTTGGTTAAAAATTGTGTTAGTCCCTTGAATGCTTCTAGTTCTCATTTGATGTTTGACTGAACCCTTTGTTGTGGCATGATTGGTTTCATCTATTTTCCATTGAGTCAAGGGTTTGGGTTAAAGTTAAAGACCTTTGTTGAGTAAAAAAAACTTTTTTTAATCTTTTTGTCATGTTTATTTGAGAAACATATGGTATTAGTCTTAATATATAGCTTTGATTATTATTTTGTGGGCACTCAATGTGTTTTCCATAATTATGATTATTTTCTTTATATATTTGATGGTTTAAGGAAACTTTTTTTTATTTTCTTTCACTTTGTGGCATGACTTGAGCATCTTCACCTTTTAGGATCTATTATGTTTATTTATATATTTTTTGAAAAGACTTGTTGATTATTTAGAAAGGGAAATGATCTTTACTTAGCTAAGCGAAGAGAAAAATGGTCTATGCACTAGATTCCTATGTGTTCATCATAGGAGACCTATTAGCATGAGACTGGCATTCCTCTAATGCAATTATACTTTTGATGCCAAGACTAAAATAGCATTACATGTATCCAATGGAGGATGAGATAATGTTTATTGCACTATCATTCTTGAAGTCAAAGTTGAAGAACAAGCTTGAAAAAAATCATTACATAGTTTATGTCAATAATGCACATGTTATGGAGAGTTTCATGTAACTAAGAAAGAGGTATTCTTATTGGTGTTTGTATCACATGGAAAAAATAGATTTCTATATAATTCAATATCACTTATTTCTTCATTACTTTTCTGCAACTCAATTTTGGGAGTTTCCATGTAGTAGGATCCAAGTGACAAACATTGCATGTGCTACCTTTAATGGGCTTCAAATGGGTGATAAGACTTTGATTATGCACCGTGCTACTATCAGGTATAGATATACATGATGGCACAATAACCCTTACTTAATCTACATATATTATTGTTCATGCTTAATTATGGCATTCTAACTGAGACTATCTCTTTTTCTAAGGCCTAATCTATTCCCAACATTTATTACAAAGTTATGTGTCCCTTAAAATTTTTATAAGACAATAAAAATATAAGGGATAAAAGAGACCTCTCTTCCTTGGAAATGGGTCTTTTTTGGGTACAAATCGATGATTAAAGAGGAATTCATGCATGGAATGTGACCTATCAATATTCTTATACTTTTGGAGTTATTGATGGATAGAATTATGTGCACTCCTATTTGAGAACATCATATGATGAACTTGTTTGAAGGGCCCTTTCATAATCGATGAATCTATAATAAAGAATCCATAATAGAAGTGGTAGAACAAAGATTAATATCTTGACAGAAGTGGTGGTAAGAATAAACACATATGAACTTTGTGGTGAAATATCGTCAAAACTTATAGAGGGATATGCAAGAGTGTACAATGAGAACCTTAACAAACACAACCCCCGATGCTTGCAACATTGTCTATAGGATGGAAAAATTATGTTTATTTTTCCAAATATGTAAAATGAGTATATTACAGTTTAATGAATAAATATTTCTATTATTATGTACGGTTTTATACTTTACCAAAAAAATCGCCAAGACTTTACAAAGTTTTATAATTCAGTGAAAGATTCGCCAAGATTTTACAAGATTATATAATTGACTAAAATATTCACCAAAAAATTATATATACATATTATATTATTGATCAAATAACCTTCACTTTTTCCTATGTATCATGTAGATTCACCCATGTATTATACATATAAATTTAGGGGGGGTTCTTAAAATCACACATGAACCCCATTATGCAAAGAAAACAACAAGTGGGAGAATGTTGGGTATGTGTTATATTATTTGCATGACCTAACCTAGTGTCTGTGTTGCGCTAGGTGCGCAGGGGGTGGATCCCCGAAAAAAAATTGGCATTTTTTTGGGGCATGCATATGACAGTCAGTACTCATAAATCTTCCAGTGGCATTGTCTCCTAGATAGGGAAAAAAAATTGTAGTCAAATGGATGTGATTTCAATGGTGAAAATGAAGAAATTTTTGAACCATCATTTCCTCTCAATTTTGAATAATTTGTGCATAAAAAAATCAATGTTTAAGGACCATTTTATGGTTGTAAATGGCATGAGGTTTGTAAACTTTTGTAGCAGAAATTATTGTGCATCTCTTTCTTCATCTTTTCCCTAATATGTCATTGAATTTATAGTTGGGAATTATGTTTTGGGTTCTGAAATGTATATGGAGCAAAACAAATTCAATTTGTGGCATGTTGTAAATATTTCCAACCACATATAGAAGGGAAACATGCCTTAAGTTGGGAGAAAAAAAATTTCAAGATTTGAATTTACACCCTATTTTTCATCCACATCTTTATCGGGAAACCATGAGGTGTTTTTTAGATTTCTTATGATTTAATTTCATTCCTTCAGGAGTGAAATCATACATGAAATCCAAGGTGGTGATCTCATGAAATAAGATTAATTGAAGTATTAGGTCATTTTTGTGTGCTTCCTTTCATTCATCTTGATTGTGCTTTCTTTATTGCTTGTTTTTAGTTATTGTTTGACTTCATGTGTTCTTATTTGGTTTCATTTGATTTAGTATTGTCTAAAAACAAATCAAAAAATGTATAAGGATTTTTGTCGTGTTTCCTTTCATTTTCCATATACCAAGGTGACCATATCTCCCTACCTTTATTTTACTAATAGTTTTATGGTGAGATCTAGTAGGTTTAGTTTATTGACACAGAGACTGGGTCTTGGAGTTCCAGAGATTGTTGAGGTTCTCATGCACTCTACGATTAGCGCATGTATGTTGGATCCAAATGTTACCCCTTGACATCTAAGGGTAACTAGAGGATATTTTTCTCTTATGATCCTAATCAAAAATAGAAATTCCACATATGAGATCAATTGTTCTCCACGTACAGTTGACCAAATATGCCTCCCACATTTTCCCATATCACTTGCATTTGATGATTATGGTGCATGACATACATGAGGTACATTATTTCATTGCTTCATATTGATTGTTAATCCATTATGTACGTGTCATGAAAGTGGTGATCATTGGTTGACTCGGATAATGGATCATGATACTCTAAATTTGTTCCTTCTACCTTGTTTCACCTCTATCATCATCATCATCTTTTAGATAAGTGTTGTCACTCTTAGGTTGAGTTGTAATACCGAGGGGTTTTGAAAGGTGTAGCATCTCCATATCCCAGTCCATACTTAATACTCTCCACCCTTCCCTATTTCCATTGTCCTAATCATGGGTTGGTTTTCATATGTCATACAAAATGTTTTGTGCTTCATAGTCCCATGAGAAGAGCCTCACCCCAAAACAACTATAAGCTTGAGGTGAGGAGCAAATAAATAAATAAAGTTAAAAACTAAAGGAAATAAATAATGAACAATGCCACCTCGCTCTGAGGCCATTACCTCAAGTCATATGCAATAAAATGCACATCTAAAAAAGGACTTAATGAAAATAAATAAAAGTCAAAAGCCAGAAAAGGTTAAATATACAAAGAAAAATACAACTAAGGGTAGAAAGACACAATTTCTAGGAAAGGACAACTCAATGCATAAAATCTCCCTCATACTTCAAAGGAAATCATGTGGATGAATATCTTAAACAACCTCACATGGTTCTACAATGAAAATCATGAAGTTACCCACCAAAACATACTATCTGTCACTACACATGCTCCTTGATAGGTTTTCTTGGGAACTACCTCTCTTCTTGGGTGTTGACATATGTAATAGGGGTTAATGATACCCCCATCATACCTAAACTTGGAAAATTGTATGAATTCTATGAGTTATTTTGAAGTTATAATATGATACTTAATGCGATCTACCTAATGGAATTTACAATTGACATGACTCACTCCTCATGTTGCATTGGACTTGTGTACATGCCTCCATATTGATGATTACTTTGGGTCGCATGGGTGTACTTTGCATGTAGATGACTTGGATTGAACCTTGTTCCTTTGGATGACATTGAGAAGGCCAATTGCATGCTTGATGGAGGTCATTCCACTTATTTTGAAGGTCGTTGGGCTTCTTTGGAGGTCGTTCCACTTATTTTGAAGGTCGTTGGGCTTCTTTGGAGGTTGCTACACCCTTCTAGAGATGACGTTGAACCGTATCAATGAAACGTTGCACCCTTTCAAGGGAATGTTTCACTTTTGAGACCATTTCATGCCCTTTCACATGACTTTTGAGTGAGTAGTCAACTTTGGGAGACTTCACTTGCCACATATGGGAGTGTCCATGCTTATTTGGAGGATGATTTGGCATTTTAGGAGGTTTTACTTCATCTTGGGAGCATCGTTGGGGGTCTTTTGACTCATCCACTCTTGTATCATGGATATTTTATTTATTTTAGTCTTATCTCTAGGTCTAGTAAAGATATAAAGGTGTTTTTTATATTTTCTTAGGATATAAGCTAGGAAAATATTATTATTGTACTAAGAATGATGCTAGATCTCTTATATAAATAGACAAGAACTTCTCATTTCTAAATCATTGCTAGAAGTTGTGTAGAACACTACTTGTCTACTATAATGAATATTTTTTTGTTATGGATGGATAACCAAAGAGAGTTCTTGAGGATAATGTCTTGTGGATGCTTTAAAAACTTTCATGGATGTTCTTGGCTATGGTTTTGTGGATGAATTGATTTCTTAAGTAAGTGGTCTCTCTAGATATTTATGGATTTTGTTGATGAATGATTGTAAGTGTATTTTTGCTTCTATAGTGGTGTTGGTGCACACTCTTTCTAATTTGTTGAACATGTCCCTTCTTCAAAGCTCTTGGAAGATTGCTAGTGGAGTATCTTCCCCTTGAACTATCTTGAATCTTGTAAGGCACTGGGTGGATTTGCTAGGGTTTGTAGTGGACAACCCTAAATATCACCCTAGTTTCACTTACACTTTCTTAAGAGAGTTTTTAGTTGACCCCATATGCCCAAGAAAAAATTTAGTAGGCAATAGTCTTTTCTCATCTAGTCAATCTTAAATTCAAAATTCAAAATTTAATCTTTGTTTTAGGGTAAATCTAGGGTTTGTTTATCTTACATGTAATTTTCAGCCATCAAAATCCCTAGATGTCTAGAGTCTTCTTGCATAATTTTGACCTAAAATCCTATAGTTTTCTTGCATGTGTTTGACCTAAAATCATCTCTCTTGGAAAATCAGCCTAGTTGGTTTACATTAAAACAATTTTAGCGTTGGACCTCTTGGTTTTATTGATTTTTATATGCTCTTGAATTTTGGGAATTAAGAAGTTACTTAAACCATAGTTTTATTCTTTATTTTAGCCATAAATTTCACTTGTTTACAATATACTTAAGTGGCTGAAATATATTGTTTTTGTAACTTCATTATTGCTATAATTTGTTATATTTTATGAAATATTTACAATAGCCTATAATAATTTTCAGAACTGCCCTGTTTTGGGATAGTTTTGCATTAGATAATCACTTGATAAACCTTCTAAAACATACATAAAGTGAGAAAACCCTAAATCTGAAATTTAATTTGATTAACCACCTATCTATAACTCAGAGGTTATAATCCATTGGTGGTAATTTTGGTAGTTACATAGGTGACCTAGGACTTGATTTATCTTACTTAGGAACCCTAGGTGCTACCAAGGAAGCCTCCTTTGTGTTGGACTTGTCCTTCACTAAAATGGGGAAAGTAGTTGTCTAGGTGACAAGGGAAACACTTATAATGTTCCACTAATCTTTGTACCTTGTGAAGGCTTTGCACTAAGGTGCAATATTTTTTGATAACATTTTGGCATCGTTTTCGAGAAGAATTGAGTCTTTCTCCTTGGTTATCCAAAGTCTATGCCCTAACCTTTTTAATGAGTATAAAACAAATCCATATATAAGTATACTAATTTGGTGAATCCATTGGAGGAACGAGTCCTTGTTCCTTATATATTTTGAATACTATGTGCTTGTAGGGTGAAGCAAGCATCATTGCAAAGGAATTAAATATTCACCTTGGATACTCCACCTTCTTGGTATGAGGCATCATATTGTATTTTCATATTTCATTTCAAATTGCATATGTTCAAGTGAAGAATAATGGAACCATGGTAATTTCATGAACAATACAGTGATGTTGATGTTAAGTGAATTCCAAGGTACCCAAATCATTTTTGTGTTGAATGGGTAGAAGATCTTCCAAAATTTGATGGTGATCCTCTTTTTGTCATTTCCCATGTTGTAAATTTCTTGAAATATGCTTCAGATATCAATGTTGTGCACAAGGATGTCTTTATGAGATTACTTGCTTTCTATATTAAAGGAAAAAAAATGGACTAGGTTATACATTCTTGCAGTCTAAGGAGTATATCTTCTATTGCATATTTTGTTGAATTTTTTCTTAATCATTGAGGCCCTAGGTTTCAAAGGTATGAGGACACTTTTCAAGATCTAATGACAGCCCTAGAGAAAGAATCTCTTCTTAACCCTATTGAAGATGATGAAGACTTCATTGGAGAAAAAAATCATGAAGAAGCCAATGAGGAAATTCATCAAGCACATGAAAAACATGTTGATGAATAGCTTCATCATTCTATACATGAATATCTTAATAAGGATTGTAAATATCAAACACCTCGGGACTGCATTGAAGAAGAACCCAAAGATGAAGAAGAGTAAGAGAAACCTCATGAGAATATTGAATAGAAACATTTTGATGAATACCTGGATGGTGAGAACATCCAAGCTTCCATCTCTCATCCCCATGAATACAAGAGTTTGGTGAGTTGTACTCCTTTCTATTTTTTTGAGTTTTATGATGCATCCATTGATGATTTGGATAAGGAAGAGTTTGTAGAGAAACTCTTGTATTTTTTCAATTTCTTATTTGATAAAGAACGTGATGGGCATGAGATTCTTCTACATATTAGGAGGCATAAAGAAGATATAAGTTTTTTTCATTTTGATGGGGATCTTGTTTATGATATTGATGATGATTCTAGATTCAAGATTGCAGAATTATTACCTTTGGAACAACCATATTTAGCAAATGATTTTTCAGAAAATTACATGATTAATTTATGACCATCTTTTCTTATGGATAGTTTATAAAATTTTCATATTGGAGAACTTGTGGTTGATGATGAAAATGAAGAATTTTGTTTGGGTAATTTACAACCATTGTTTTATGAAGGATGATGATGATTATATGGGGCATGTGTATGACATCTAGTATTCAAAAAACTTCTAGCCATAGTGTCTCATAGATAGCGCAAAATTTTTGAAGTCAAATGGATGTGATTTCAATGGTGAAAATGCAGAAACTTTTCAACCATTATTTCCTCTCAATTTTGAAGAAATTGTGCATAAAAAATCATTGTTTAAGGACCTTTTTATGGATATAAATGGAATGAGGTTTGCAAACTTTTGTAGAAAAAATGATGAGGCAATGTTTTCTGCATCTTTTCCTGAATATGTCATTGAATATACAAATAGGAATTATGTTTTGGGTGCTGAAATGTATATGGAGCTAAAAAAAATCAATTTGTGGCATGTTGTAAGGATTTCTAGCCACATATAGAAGGGAAACATGCCCTAAGTTGGGAGAAAAAAAAAATCAACATTTGAATTTACACCCTATTTTTCATCCATGTATTTGATAGGAAACCATGAGGTGTTTTTTATATTTCTTATGATTCCATCTCAAGCCTCGGGGAGTGACATCGTACATGAAATCCAAGGTGGACATCCCTTGAAGTATGCAGATTAACCTTATGAGATGCAAGGGTTACATCATGAAGGCCTTTCTTGGAGAAATGATGAGCCATCATTGTTATATTGCAACCTCGTTCAAAGATGGATAGAGAAAGCTTGTATATGCACATGCCAATATTGGTATGATTTTGTTTCTTTTGTTTGTCCTCATGGTTGAATTTTTTGTTTGGTCATGATGTAATGTCTGTACCAACTCATGATCACTTTGTACTTGATATATTCTTATTTTGGTTCATAACTAAGCACAAGGGTAGAAATTTTGACATTGATGAGATGATAGGGTGAATTCATTGGTTGTTTGATTTTACCTAAGATTTTATTTTCTTATATCAAGTAGAGTAGTATAGGATGAATAAGCTTCTTTGAAGAAGTAGGTCATTTTTGTTTGCTTCCTTTTAGGCATCTTGATTGTGCTTTCTTACTTTCTTGTTTTCAATCATTGCTTGACTTCATGCATTCTTAATTGGTTGCATTTGATTTAGTATTGTCTAAAAAAAATGTATAAAGATTTTTATCACATTTCATTTCATTTTTCATATAATAGGGTGATTGTATTGCCCTACTTTTTTTAACTGATGGTTTTATGGTGAGATCTAGCAGGTTTAATATATTGATGCAGCGTGCAGGTCTTCAAGCTCCAGAGATTGTTGCAGTTATAATGCACTCTATGATGACCACATGTCCCCATGTTGTAGCCATATGTTACCCCCTAACATCTAGGGGTAAGTAGAGGATATTTTTCTCTTGCAATCCTTATCACAAACAACAGTTCCACATATGATACAAATGGTTCTCCACAAACAGTTGACTGAATATTCCTCCCACATTTTCCCATCTCACTCACATTTGATTATTATGGTGCTTGACATACATGAGGTACATTATTTCATTGCTTCATATTGATTTTTAATGCCTCATGTACATAGATGATTTTAGGGGATAAATTTTGCAAATGGGCTAATTTTCCATGGTTTTTCCCCAAATGGGATAAATTTCGCAAATGGGCTAATTTCCACTTTTTCTGAAAATGATTTGCCCAAATTCCATAGAATAAATTTATTTTACCTTAAAAATCACCAAAATTTTATAGAAACTATATAAAATCCTCAGAAATTTGAATATTTTTACAAATGTATCACCAAACATTTTACATTTTGCATATTAAGGATTAGTAATATTAGTCCAGGTTTCTACATTTTAATATAAATTTACATCCTTAAAATTATCCTTGCTCATGTACTTGTCGTGAAAGTGGTGATCATTGGTTGAGTCAAATAATGGATCATGATCCTCTAAATTTATGTCTTTTTCCTTGTTTCACATTGGTGATCATCATCATCTTCTAGATAAGTGTTGTCACTCCTGGATTGAGTTGTAGTACATGGGGGATTTCAAAGGTGTAGAAGTCAATATCCCATCCCATAAATAACACTCTCCACCCTTCCTTATGTCCATCATCTCTCTCGTGGGTTGGTTTCCATATGTAATACAAAAGGTTTGTGCTTCATAATCCCATGAGAGGAACATCACCCCAAAAGATCTATAAGACCTAGGTGAAGAGAAAATAAAAATTAATTAATTAAATTAAATTAAAAAAACCATAGGAAATAAAGCATGAGAAATTCCCCCTCTCTATTACCCCAAGTCCTATGCAATAAAATTCACATCCAAAAAAGGACTAAATGAAATAAAATAAAGGTTAAAAGCCATAAAAGGTTAAATAAACAAGGAAAAAGTCAAGTAAGGGGTAGAAAGACACAGTACCGAGGAAAGGGAAACTCAATGCATAAATGCTCCCTCATACTTCAAAGGCACTGATGTGGATGAATATCTTAAACAACCTCACATGGATGCATTATGAAACCCATGAAGTTATCCACCAAACCATACCATCTATCATTACACATGCTCCTTGATGGGTTTTCTTGGGAACTACCTCCCTTCTTGGGTGTTGACACATGTAATAGGGGTTAATGATTCCCCAATCATCCTAAAATTGGTAAAAATGTATGAATTATATCAGTTATTATGAAGTTAGAATATGATACTTAATAAGATCTACTTAATGACATTTACATTTGACATGACTCAATTTTCATATTGCATTGGACTTGTGTACATGACTCCAGATTTATGGTTACTTTGGGTCACTTAGGCCTTACTTTACACAATGTAATTTGCATGGATATGACTTGGATTGATCCTCGTTCCTTTGGAGGACGTTTAGGAATCCACTTTCATGCTTGATGGAGGTCATTTCACTTATTTTGCAGGTTGTTTCGCTACTTTGGAGGTCGTTGCACCCTTCTAAAGATGACGTTATACCCTATCGATGAAACATTTCACCCTTTGGAGGGAGTGTTTCACTTTTTAGACCATTTCATTCCCTTTCACATGAATTTTGAGTAAGTTGTCAACTTTTGTGAGCCCTCACATGCCACATGTGGGATTATTCATGCTTATTTGTAGGATGATTTGGCATTTGAGGAGGTTTTACTTCATCTTGGAAGAATTTTTGGGGGTCTTTTTACTCATTTACTCTCGTATCATGGATATTTAATGTATTTTTATCTTACCTCTAGGGATAGTAAAGAGATAAAGACATTTTTTATATTTTCTTAGGATATAAGCCAAGAAAATATTATTATTGTAATGAGAAGGGTG
>JASDQU010099947.1:268487-286092 GCA_032191745.1 Picea mariana
ACATTGTGTTACATTGTTTACAATACAATATACATATAGGAGCCAGCGGCATCCAAAACCCTAACCCAATGACCTGGATTAGTCCAAAACCTTAATTCCTTAACCGGAAATAGAAAACCATCAGCAAAAAACCATGTGCCGAAAAAAACCTAATATCATGTGGTCCTGGAAATATGTCGTCCCGGTAATATGTCGTCCCGAAAATATGTCGTCTCGGAAATATGTCATCCCGAAAAAAAAAATTCAGGGGCGCTGCCCCCGAACCCCCGCGGGGGGGGCTCCGCCCCTCTAACCCCCCTGCGCAGACGCTCAAACAGTACTACTCATCCAAAGAATATAACACATACCCAACAGCCTGTGGGGTATCCAATGCCCCCACCCATGTCCTTTCCAGTAAGAGACATTATCTGATATATTACTGAGACTATATCCTCCGATGTTGCTTTATCCTCCTCGAATTGGAGAGTTTTGGGTTTTCCCAAGTTTGTGTCAGCTATTCATAAGATATTGACTTTCCATAGAAGTCCAACATGGGAGCCTTGGCCTCCCCCATGACTTGCCACCTAGAATCTCCAAACGAGTCTGATTTAAGCTCTTTTCTAACTCACTCAAAAAGTGAAAATATTTTTGAGTGATTTGTCCCTTTCACACGCGTTAAATTGGACTTGAAAGGTCGTGAGTCATAGTTAATCTCTTTTCCGACTCGTTATCAAAAAGTGAAAAGATTTTTGATTGAACTTGTCTCTTTCACACTTGTAAATTGGATTTGAAAAGACATCTATTTGGCACAAGTTTATCCCTTTTTCACACCAAGTAGACTAAAAGACATAAAAAAGGACATTTTTTGGTGTTAAGTTGTGATTGCATCTCATGCCCTTGCTTGCAGTATTGAACCTATAGTCGGTTCTCGCTTTACGTTATAAATTTTTTACCTCAGTAGTTTTTTCATCCTCAACCAAGCAGAACCTTGTTTATATCCTTCGCAATTTGACACCCTATACCTAGGAGGGAACATTCCCCCAAGTCTCCATCTTCTGCATTCATTTCCCCGCATTGAGCATAGGTACGTTCCATTGCTAGAAATAGTTTTTCTTACTTGCAACACTCGTTTCCTCCTCTGTATCATAGCATTCATTTGTCCATGAAAAAACAAAAAAATACGGGCGAGAATGGACTATTATCTTATATTGGCAGCAGTCGTGTTTCCTTTGAACATAGCACAAAATTATTGAGTCCATTCATCATCATAATTTTGGGATTAGCATGGCCTTAGGAATTCGATCTCGTTACAGAGTCTTCTCTATCAATTGGTTACTCTTCCAGTCTCTACAGAGAATTTCATTGATGCCTCCTACATCTCATGATTTCATCATTGGGTCTATGTTGTTGGATTCCTCCATATTTCTCACGCTCTTGTTCAAAGGAAGTCTATCAACCTATGTCGGCCACTCCTCAGAACTCTTGACTTTGCATGTCGGCCATACCCTCAATTTGTCTCAGAATCACATGATATTGTAGTCCTATCATGCACCCTGGCCCTACTTTCATCACTGGTAGGTAACCTTGAACCCAACATTCGACATTTCATCATTGGTCATTGACTGGGTGGTTTCCCTTGTGTTCGATTGCAAGACATCTATTCATACATTGGGATTCGTGTAGTGTCTTGGATTCCATTAGCCTTATTGGTGGTTTCCTCTCCTTTGTCAGCAATTTTCATCAGTGGCTGCTATTCAGAGGGTCTTTTTCATGTACCGCTTGCACTTGGCACACGTGAAAGACGCACATGGTCGTTGGTTCATGAACTTGTTATTCATCCGATTTCCACCAAATTATGAAGCTCTTGCTTTGTACCTCATGTTCACTGATGAGAGATGTCTTAATTCTCTCCTTTCAACGGGTCTCTTTCCATAAACTTCAACTCATCTATTCTGGAAATGGGACCTAGAGTCTTATGATTACCTTGAGGCTTGCAGTCATTAGTGACAGGTTCTCTCACCATCGACAGTTGGAAATACATCAATGTCTCTTGATCGATGGATTCTTCAGGTGTTCGACACCAACTCCTTTATTCACTCTTGTAAGAATGTACTCAGTGCCTTGATACCTACTTTCATTATCGGTAGGTTGTCTTGCGTTTGTTAATGGTATACCTCAATGATCAGTAATCAAATGATGTCTCATTGTGTTCGACCTCAACTCCTTTATTCACATGATGTAGACTTTCACCCTTGGCGTATTGTGTAGAAGACTTGAAGACATCACTATGTGGCTGCAACTTTCATGATTTGTTTCTTCCTTTTCATTGGACCAGTACCTATATGACTTCAGTGATCATGGGAGATCAGATTATACTCCATTGTATACAGATATCTTCATATTGCTTTCGAGAGTAGTTCTACTAGGCCTTGTTTGTGACTATGACAACTATTGGCATGTAACCGCATTTGTAATTGCCTATTCATTGCCATGGACACTTGTTTGGTATATTTTTCACATGGATTTGCAATGTAATTTTATTGGCATCCATGTATGCAAAGTCAATGCAGAATATAATGAGCAACTAGTTCATCTAGCTGGTCTCCTACCACTCCACTTATGGGTTGTTTATAATGTATTTCATCCATCGCAGATACTCCTCTGATGGGCATCTATTATAGCAATATTTGCCTCACCCTATGCAATATTTCCCATTAGGCCTTTTTCCATTTCCCCATGCAGACTTATCTTCCCTGTTTGTAAGATCCAGAGCTAAAAATAAACATTTTTCCACATGTATGCATCTTGCACACTATACAGCATGCATATACGCAGGTTGCTCCACTACAGCTCGTGTACATCGAGATTTGTGCCAAAAAATGAAAATTAAATGTCGGGTTTCCATGTCACGACAGGAGATCTTTGATCCTTGGCTTTCCATATACTGGAAACGCCCCAACTCGGCCCTTTAGTTCCATTTTGAAGGCTATAAATGGGTCAATTATGAGCTATGGAAAAGGAGAAATAATTCAACTTTGAGAGCAAAGTTACTCTAGAGAAATTATTTACTTCATATTGAGTCTACATCCATTTGTCCTTTGAGTCTAAACATAGTGTTCATCCCCCAATATCTTCCCTTATTGATTGAGAACATCATTGTCTCTCTCTTATGAGCTTGCCTTTGGTGGAGGATTGAAGTGATGGAGGCCCAGCTTGAAGGAAGCTAGTTTCTCATTTCCGAAACATGTTGACATAGAAGTCTGTAATATTTTCACTTCTATTGATCACATATTAATAGAAATACTCTTTTCATGTCCAATTGATATCTTGAAAATATATTGAATTATTATTCCATGGGCATATTTGTCATGTTTATTAATGGATTAGGCTATCTAATGTGCTAACATTTTATATTATCACCATATGATTTATTTGCTTGTTTGTTGATAACTTGTTGCAGGTATATAGATTTGGGTCAAAGTTCTCAACAGTGGACTTCATCGAACATCTGGATGAGGTAGGCCTCTTTCTTATCTCGCTTGCATATTGGTTTATATAGCATGTTGTTGGGATACAGTTGATTTCTACAGTGATTTTCATCTATTGTGGTTTACCCTAGCCATAGAGAGATTTTCCTTGTAACAAGGTATGAGATGCTATCTCTCCTAGATGGTTTCTTAGGATATAATTAGGTCCTAGTTTCCCACGATGACTAGTTAAATATTGCATTCAGGACGAAGTGGGGAACTTATGCATACCAAAAGATGTCTTTCAGACTAATCAATGCAAGAAAAACTTTCCAAAGAGAATGGATGTGGCCTTCAAGGAACTGCTTAACAAATGTCTGGTGGTTTATCTTGATGATGTCACATCTTTTTCCAAATCCAAGAAGGACCATGTGTACCACTTAAGACGTATTTTTAACAGATGTAGGAGGTATTGGATTTCTTTGAATCCTAAGAAATCAATATTTGTTGTAAATGAAGGAAATATCCTAGGTTTTTTATTTCCAAGGCTGGAGTAATGATAGAACCTAAAATATTATAAGATATTTCTAATTTCCCTTTCCCCAACAATAAAAAATCTGTTCAATTTTTCCTTTGGAAAATTAATTTTGTAAGAAGGTTTGTCCCTAATTTTTTTGAGACTATGAAGCCCTTGTAATACATGATAAAGAAGAATGTCGAGTTCAAATGGGGTCATAAGGAAAATGAATCATTTACAAGGATTAGGGGAGAGAGAGAAAAATCTCCAGCTCTATTAAGTCTTAATTTTAATAAAGACTTCATTTTGTATGCATTTGCTTCTTATATAGAATTTGCAGTTGTTCTCACAAAGAAGAATGATGAAGGGAATGATTTCCCAATTACATTCATGAGTTTAGGGTTGAAAGGAGTAGAAATCAATTACCCTGAGGTTGAAAAACAAGCTTAGGCAGTTTTAAAGGAATTCAAGAACTTCATGCCATACTTGCTAAAATCTTGAACCAAGGTAACAGTACCCTATCCTTCTGTTAGGAATCTCTTGGTACAGAAGGATTTAGACGAGAAAATATCTAATTTGATGACTTCTCTACAGGAGTATGATATAGAAATTAAGCCTGCTAAGATATTGAAAGGTCAAGGAATCTGCAAACTTGCAGCAAAATCAAAAGAGGCACGGGATGATGATGAAAAGTTATATGAGGAAGGATCTGTAATTCAAGACGAAATTTACTATATACTTATCCACACAAACCCATGGAATTACAAATTGAGATATTACCTCACACATGGTAGTGCTCCTCAATACTTCGATCCAAGGAAAACAAGATCCCCTGAGCTTAAATCTGCCCAATATTAGTTAGTTAATGGGATATTTTTTAGAAAGAATTATTATGATGTCCTACTAAGGTGCCTAGAGAAAATTGATGTTGAAAAGGTTCTATAAGAACTTCATGATGGTCCTGCTATAGGACATTTTGGGGGAGACACCACAACCCACATGAAGATTCTCACGGAAGGATATTATTGTCCTACTATGTTCAAATATGTACATGCTTATGCCAGGAAATGTGAAGTGTGCTAGAAATCAATTGGAAGAGACAAGAAACATGCATTTACCCTGCAACCAGTTTCATTTGACCGCATTTCAATAATGGGGTCTAGATATAATTGGGGAAATTAATCCCAACTCATCCTAGCTTCATAAATACATTCTGACTGCAATAGATTATTTTATGTGTTGGATAGAAGCAATACCCATCAAGGTGGTGAATGAAAACCAAGTGATCTCTTTCCTTGACTCACATATAGTCACTAGGTTTGGTGTTCCTCAATATTTGGTATTTACAACGCTAAGTACTTTTCTTCATTGAAACTAATTGAATATGACCTGGAAAAGAATATCAAAATAAAATATGTTGCAAATTATTATCCCCGGGGGAATGGTCTAGCAGACTCTACAAACAAAAATCTAATTAGCATCCTTAAAATATTTTAACATACCATCATAGGAACTGGCATTTGGCCTTACCAAAGGTTTTATGGGTTGACAGAGTGACACCCAATACATCCCTAAGGAACTCTCCCTTCTTCTTGGTAAATGGACAAGAGGTTATTTTTGCTACACATGTGTTCTTACCTTCCCTGCAACTATCCCAATATATTCAAAAGGAAAAGTTCCCTGTCATGCAACAAAGGTTAAATACTCTCCTCAAGTTAGAATAAGAAAGAGAGAAATCCGAAAGAAGGTTATATCAGCATCAAGAAATGGTAAAACATTGGTTTGGTAGGAGCTCTGTCAACAACAAATAGTTTCAAGTGGGAGACCTAGTTCTTAAGTGGGATAAAGCTAATGAAGTTAAATGGAAACACAATAATTTTCAACATTTAAGGCTTGGACCATATTAGATCTACTAAAATATGGGTTCTATAATTTTCATACCCTAAACATTGGAAGGGGAGGTTGAGGAACTCCCTATCAATGGCCAAATCCTCAAAAAATATGTTTCATAATCACTTCAAGTGATGTAGTCCTATACATATTAGGAAGTTTCATTTCTTGATGGTTTTCTTTTCAAGTTTTTGGTTTGTTTTTTAGATACCACTGTATAATTTTTTTGGATGTTTTGTGCCTTCTCACCAGATTTCTAATTAAATGCCACAATTTCCTTAGGTTGAATTTTCCTTATTCAGAGCATGTGTTGTAATCAAGAGGTCATCTGATACATAGAATGGAATTAACTTTCCTCTAAAAATCTATCTCAAAGGTACCCATAAATGAAAAAAATATGCTTTCTATATTTATAACAAGAAGTTCAGGGGTATCAAGGATAAGACATGGAGATTTAGATGTAATCAGATCTCTAGATCCTAATAGAATATTTAGGTTTTTCATTGGAGTAGGAACCATGATAAATTTGAAGTTAATTGTGATATCTTCCTTGATGTGGGGTTACTCTCATGTTGATTTTTAGGGCCTACATGCAAATAGTTAAGAGCCTATAGATCTCCTTTCAAGTATTATCTGCATATTCCACCCACTCCACATTAAATGTTAATATTTCTATGTATTTTAAAGGTAGACCCATAGTGACTTAAGTTGTTGACTAGGCTTTCATATATAAGCAACTCTCATATCACCCCAATTCCTTCACACCCTGTTTTCAAAAGAAAAATCTATATACAAATTCACAAGGTTGAACAAAGCATAAATCAAAACAAGCAAGATGAAATAACTAAATTGTTGGGGAAGTATAAGTAGAACCATTGGAGCTATGGAAGTTTGTTGGAAGCGAGGCCATGCTTATATGATATCGAGGAAACTTCATCGAGGCTACGAAAACCCATTGCTAGTGAAGCAATTCCTGGAAAGGAGAGATGAGGAACAAAAATTGGCTTACTGTCAACCACAAAAATTCTTTGTGTGGTGTCATACCCCAACAAAGATCATATAGAGGTACAAGATTAAATAATTGATCTCATATTTTAGTTTTCAATTAATACTTGGAAAGGAATCTAGAAGCTCCTATCACCTATTGATATTTTTCAGTAAGAAAACTCTTTGGTGTGGAACCCATGACACAGTTATGAATCATACTTATAGAGGAAACTTCACCCCTAAAATATAATATAACGTTTGACATTCGAAGGACAAAGATAATTGGATATTCTTAGTGAATCTCCATTTAGTGTAACTGCAATAATTCCCTTCAATTTCTTCCATTTTGGAAGAAATTGATGGGCCCCCCTATCCAAACTTCTATATAAATAGTATGATTACAAAATGGTTGATCATCTCTAGTAGATTTGTAGGATGCACAGAAGAAATATTTCATTGTATCATCTAGGTAGCCTCTTAGATTTATAATTTTGGTCCTATCGTGTTCAATCAACAACACTCCTCTTTCAAATTTCGATGCATTTGAAGCCCCTATGATCCATGTGATAACCCTAATCTTATGCAAGAAACTTTCGAGCTCATTTGGTATGTTAGTTCACCGGATTTTACCATTGAATAAATATCTCGTTATAACCTTCAGAGTAATATGAAACCTGATGTCCAACAAGACTATCAGACTCTTATCCCATCGGCATTACAATCCAAGTTTGGAAATCTCCCTCTTCCAAAAACTCAAGCTCAATAGCCTATCAGATGCGTCATCCCGGACTTTTGTCTATCGGACTCTTCCACGATATTTTACCTTTCCAACAAACTGCTCCTGATGGTCTTCTCCTGATAAGGTTTCCATGAAGGTTAGTTAATGATAACTAAAACTTATTGCTTCTTTAATAATTTGTATTAAAATATCTATTCTTATAATATGATAATAGTTTGCACATAATACCTTCAATTAAATACATGCATTATCATTATGATATTTTGTTATCACTTTTCCTGAGGTCGGAAACAATAGTCACTCGAATTTTTTTTTTCGAGTTTATTATCTAATATGGTGTATGATTTCTTCCCATCTCCCTTCTGAAAACTCATCCCGAGAAGCTTCACTTTAAAATATTAATCAACGGGTAATAAAGCTTCATTTGTTTTCACTGCAAACTTAACCTTTAAATCTTTTGATTCAACAATTTTTTACAAGAATCTTTATTCATCCGAATACAAATGATAAGAACTTCCCCTTTACTAAACACACATTGGCACAATTCTCAAAAAATAATCATGAATATTCCTCGGGGAATCTTTTTCGATGAATATAATTGTCTTTGCACCATCCAACAGCCTTGTCTGGATAACATACTTCCAATAGATACTTTTCGAAAACACTATCAGAAGGACCCCTCTTTAAGTAAACCTTCCAATATCACCCTTTCAATGACTTATCTCTGCCAGCACTATCATAAAGGCCCCTTCTGAAATAATCCCTCCAACAACATTACTTCGGAAATGATAACCTGATAACACAAGCCTTGAGAAGCTTCCCTCTGAAAACATTAATGGAGATGTAATTTTCCTATCTGCTATAGGTTGTAGTCCTTTCATATTAATTGTAGAGACATTGGTAAAGTTTGAAACACTTAAAACCTAAATTGAAACCCTTATTATGCATTATTTCAAATTTCAAAGTGAAAAAGGAGCTTTGTGAACTAAATTATCAAGCTTACTTAGATTTACAGTGCGAAACAATGAAGACACTAGGTATGTATATAATATGTTCAACAGTTGTTTTATTTCAGTCTTAACACTCTAATAAGCTTGTTGTCATTTATATGTTGTAGAAACATAAGATAACAAGATGTCATGACTATAGACAAGAAGAGGAAAATCTCCCCTAGCGAATGTACCTACACCTACTAAAAACATACATGACATGTTATTGTCCTATATGAATTACTTCAACAAAATGGAGCATTGTCTGAGATGGGACAAAATATACAAAATATTGAACACTGAATATTTCCTTTGGGAGGACGATGACATAACAATCTATCACAACATCAGGAAGAGCGGGATATATGCCATAGTTGCTCGCCCAATGATTTTTCCATACAATGATGCCACAAGATGGGTTTTCTCCCATCTCGATGTGAACACAACTATTATGGTGAAAAAATTAAGAGTTCTAATAGCTTCCCTAATTCTGGATTACATCCACGCCAAGTACCACCTACAGGAATCCGACGTGTCGTTGAACAAGCCATTCCTAAAGAAATTTTGATTAGATCACCCAAACTTTGACTAACTAGTGGAAGATTGGTGGGGTGAAGAGACAAAATTTGCCATGAAGGATGATAGATTAGTCCCAATATAGTACCTAAATAGACCCTATCGATTATTGGTAGCCATGATATGCATATCATATGGTGAAGATACCATCACATATTTTCAGATGGAATGGACATCGATAGCTTATTGTGTGGCCAAGGCAGGGAATATCTTCAACTAGGCCCAAATTCTCACATTCAACATCTTCAAGAATGCTCGAGAAGCTTCGAGTCTGAAGAAGCTAAGTTTTTATATGTTTTCCAACCTAATTGATGTTTTTTGTTCCTCAATACATTTTCATTCTTTAGGATGGGAATGGAATCCTAGTTTTCCACCTATAAATGTATATTGCTAAGAGTTATGGTAAATCGACCATAAAAAAAAATTATGATATATGTGAGCATTTCCTAGTTCCATCGTTTATCATTATGTTCAACCACCCACCCCACAGAATATCTCAAGGAGCCATAGCAGCCCTGAAAGATATTGGTGATTGGTACATGAGGAAATATTACACATATGTCAGGATTTATGGATGTTCCCAAGCCCCACGTCTCCTACCAAAGTATGTCCCTGAAAAATTGTTAGCTGGGGAAATTGCACATAAAACTATGGAGGAAAGAATTAAGTATTTTTTGTCAGAAAGCAGCAAAATACTATGGCCTAGATTCCCAATAATTGTAGGAAGATTCACATTGACAAATGTTCCTCATGCCCAGAAGGAAGTTGAATCCTTGCAAGCATTTTGTTTGTACACAGAGGAACTCAGGGGGCATGGTCTGAAAGGGATTCTCAAAGAACATGTCAAATCAGTGGACTTGGTACACCCTATGGCACATTATGTGAATTTTGCAGAGGAAGTTTTCAAATGAACCTTTTTCCTTTGAAGAAGTATTAAATATATTTCCAGATGAACCAGCAAAAGAGAAGTTGTGCAGGGAAGAGGAATAAAAAATGAGAATAGTCGAATAATAGTTTATATTTTTTTTGGTCATAGCTAAAGAAAAGGAAGAAAAGAGGTAGATTGAAGAAGCAAGAAAGGTAGAGGAGAGATATAACAAGGCCTTGGAGGCTGAAGAAAAATTCAAACAAAGAGAGAAACATAAACATGAAGAAGCATAAAATAAGGCATGGGGGGGAATGAACAAGAAGAAGGAACAGGAAAAAAGAAAAAAAATGGAGGAAGATAAGAAAAAAAAAATGGAGGAAAAGAGGAAAAAGGAAGAAGCAACTAAAAAGGTTGTTGAGGAAAACAAGAAGAAAGTTGATCTTGAAGAAAATGAAAAACATGAAGTTGAACGAAATAAAAAAGCAGAATTAGAGGAAGAAAAGAGAAAGAAACAAGAGGAAGTAACTAGAAATGCAGGAGAAGATGAGAATAAGAAGAAAGTATAGACGGAGGAAAAGAAAAGAAGATTTGAAGAGGCCAAACAGAAAATGAAGGTTGGGGAGGAAGGAAGATTTGTTGAAGCAAAGAGGAAGGAAGAAGAGGAAGAAAAGAAAAGAGTTGCAGAAGCAAAATTAAAAGGAAAAGTTGGAGAAAAAAGAAAGAAAAAGGAAGAAGACCTTGAAGAGATAGAAAGGCAAAAGAAAAGGAAGATGGACAAGGCGAGGAAAAGTGGAGAAAACCCATGTGCCACCATAGTAAACATACCCATCCATGATTGCACTCCCCTAAAATCGATTCCAAGGAACGTTTCCTACTCATCCCAATTATTAGAATTGGAAGATGTTGTGGTGGTTGTTGGAGAATATTACTACAACGATTCGACGAAGGAAATTGAAAAGAGGTCAAATAAGAGAAAAAGAGGTGAAACATATGTTGGCACAAGAGTAGACCCAGGTTTCAATGCTTCAACAGTGCACCAACAAAACCCTAACTACCGACCCTTTCGGCAACACCTGCGAAGCAGATGAAGTCTCACACGAGGTAGAGGCAAGGGTGGTTGCAGGACTCCAGTGTCTGCAACCTTAGCTGGGACACAGATTTGTGATTACAATACTCTAATAAATCACTTAGTAGTTGTCATTCATTAGTACTTCACCTTTGTCTACAGTGCAGATAATCCCTAATTACAGTGCAGGGCAGTATTCAACAAGATTCAACACATTCAAGCACTATGCACATCAACATAGATCAGATCTAGCATATTATTCACATCATTAGGCACTAAGATATCATATTCATCTAAGCATACATCATTGTACTAAGAATTAATCATATGAACCATAAAACAACCATAATCAACAAAGCAACCACAACATCGGATATACGTGGTTCACCCCCAGCCTGGGGCTACATACACCAACTCTTCTTCTCTTTATTGTCTTCTATCAATCATCTACATGCACAGAGCCACAAGGTCCTACTCCGCATAGGATAGGAGATCTGTGTGCACTCCGCCAGATCCTCCCTCCCCGAGTTAGGTTACAGCACAAATCCTTTACACAGTCACTTGCACTTAGCCTTGAAAGCCTCATACAGTATGCACAAAGCATTTACAACTATCACTTGAACTTAGCACACTCGCCTTCACTTGCCCTTAGCACCCACCTACTTACATTGCCTATATTTCTATTTATACATTAAAAATTGGGCCTAAACATGGGTAAACCCATGGGATGACATCCCCATACTCGTTACATAATCCCCAAACCAAAAAATCACTAAACAAGGGGTCGAGATCCCATGATATCCACTTTGACTTGCGCTCCACCTTTGACAGCCTGTCGAAGTCCCAAAATAGGTCAAACCTGAACAAGGATATCCAAAACTTGGGCAAGGGCCAACAGGCCCCCAACACTCACCTATGACTTGTCCCGAGTCACTTTGATTTGGGTAGCTCCACCTCAAAATCCTAGAGCTGCTTCGACCTATTGTTTCGCCAAGGTCTCCCATTCGACAAACTCTTCAATAACTGCCTCCTTCACAGGTCCCTCTAAGCGTTTTTCTACTGAAGTGACTACTTGTTCCAGCTCTGCTCCTCGGCCTTCAATCTCTTCAAACAGTTGGCAAGCTATGTCCTAGAATGGTTGGAGCCTCTAAGTCACTTCCATGACTTTTCTATGTATGGTATGGACCTGTTGTTGAGCAGTGCGTTGTTCCTGGGATATTTTCATTCTTTCAACTGCTAACAGGATCTTCAACTGTGCCTATACTGTCGTTGCTCGTTGTTTTTCCTCCTAGAGTTGTGACTTCAGTGTCTTCAATTCAGGGTCCTCAGTAAGTCGCTCATAAGTCTGCGCACTTATATTGCTAAGTTGTTTATATTCCAAAGCTAATGCTCTGATCCTCTCAATTGCGCTCCGGGCAGTGGATTCTCTTTGGTCTCACACGTCCTGCGAAGTACTTGGTACTATTTGTAGCTCTAGATCTGATATTCTCTATTGAAGCTGTTGGATGGCTTCAGCAAGGTGCGCTACTTGATGCTCCACTAGGTCTACCTAATTTTTCTCTAAGCCCATCACAGAGCAAAGTTCTCTCTTGACTGCTTATTTTACTCCAACCTCCTCCGCGAGCAACTATTCTTTCTCATGTTGGATCTGCGCTTTCTCCTCTTCTAAATTTGCTTGGAGGTCATCATTTTCCTACTGTGCAACTCGACGTTTCTCTATCACTTCCTCTTGTGCTTGTTGTAGGGCCACTGTGGCATGTTCTGTTTCTTCATGTGCACGACGAAGGTGAGCTTCAGTCGCATCGACTAGTCTGCGGAGTTGGGTGGGTTGGATGGGATTAACTTCGCATTTTCCAAGTCATCTTGATGTTTGGTTCTTTTCTCGGCCACAGCTCGAGATGGTCCGAATTAGCAAGTAGTCGACGGGGAGGCTTGCACTCCTCTCGTTAATGAATCTTAAATTTCGACAGACATCACCTTTTGTTGGGACAAACAAGTATCATATGCCTCAGAAGATATTTTGTTGATAAATGAAGCTAAGCAAGATACCATGTATGAAATAATTGAAGCAGAACTGCAAGGGGTACAACAGGCCCTTCACTTCACTGATCTATGTTGATGTGCTTAGAACTTGAATGTGTTGAATCTTGTTGAATATTGTGTTGCGTTGTAATTAGGGTTTATATGCACTGTAGACAAAGGCTAAGTACTAATGAATGAAAAATGCTAAATGCTCTATTAAGGTGTTGTAATCATAGATCTGCATCCCATATAGGTTGTAGACATCTGATTCCTGCAACCACCCTTGCTTCTACCTCGGGTGAGACTTCATTTGCTTGGCAGGTGTTATCGAAAGGTCTGGTAGTTAGGGTTTTGTTGGTGTGTTGTTGAAGCATTGAACCCTGGGTCTGCCCCTATGCCAAAAAATGGTTTTGTTGCCCTCCAAAGGCCTGTCTACACTAATCCAACAAATGGTTCTGTTGTCAGGACCTGAAACTGTGATTGTTGGGAACTGAGGAAAAGAAAGAAATCTTTGTGCGTAGATCTGTTACTTTAGTGTGCAGTACTCTACTGACTCACGAAGTTATGTACTAAGGGAGGAGGTAGATCTAAAGAAAAGAGGTAAGATCTAAAATCCTTGTACTCTGATAAAGGTAAAGTGAAATTTTTTTATTAAAGAGGTAAGATATGAAAGCTTTGTTCTTGTTAAAGGTAAGATAAGTGGAAATTTTTTTGAAAGTATGGATCTAGGTATGTTTAATATGAGTAGATATGATAAAAATAATGAAAGATATGGTATTCCTATGCATAGAAAGAATGTTTGTACTAACAAATGGATGCAGGATCGTAGGAAGAATTTTTTGTAGGTTAGCCACCATGATCCTAGTGCGCAGTATAAGAAAGGTTGGGGATCATTTAAGAGAAAGAGAGGATTAACTCTCTGTTACAGTTGCATAAGATCGAGACACCTTGCTAAGGAATGCCCTGTTAGAAGACCTGGTTGTCTTTGTTGTAAAGCTATGGACCATGACGTTTTGGATTTCCCTAGAATGATTGCTAAGGTTGAAATAATGAATATGAGACAAGAAAACCCTAAGGAAGGCCAAGAAACTAAGACCATGGCAGAACCCTGGAAAGAATCAGAAACTGTATTACTACAAATTAAAGAAACCATGAATGATCACAGAGATATCAACTTATCAGAGATCTTCAAAGAGAAAGAGTGCATAGAAAAAAGAATAGGAGTCTTCGACATAGACTGTGTTCTGGATACGGAAACACAGGTGAATATCATGACAGAGAGAACTTGGGAAATTTTAGTAAAGCCTGGTATGATTCCTTCATTGGGAGGAAAAGGATTATTTAGAGGAAAGTTGATAACCCTATGTGGAAGACTTACCTAGACACCTATGAGTGCACATGGAACTTCGATAGAAGAAGAATGTGAGGTTGTTAAATTTATTGAGAACAACGCCCCATTTTCTATGTTAATAGAAAAAACTTGGATTGAGAAAGATCAAACCCGAAGAAAAGAGGAGGAAGCTCTAGAACAGAAAAAGCAAGAACTAAGAGACTTCATGACTAAGAGAATAGTACACTTACTAGAAGTATGAGAAAACCAATCGAAGCTACTGAGGACCATAAATCTGGATGTCGAAAATCAAAGAACAGCAAAATATTTGAATCACCTGTCTATACAAGAGAGTAGAGCACCTACCCCAGACAGAGAAGAAGTATTGCCCTTGAACCCTAGTAAAGACCATCACCAGCGTGAAGTTACTATGCCAATAGGAGATAAGAATCATAATGGAAAGAGGAACACCGAGACATAGATCACAGGGAAGAAGGCTAGAAAGCTCAGCAAGAAGAAAGCAAAGTTAGAGAAATTATAGGAAGTTCCAGAGAAGACTTCGCAGAAGGAAGATATCTAGAATTTGAACTTCGTCGGAATATCAGAGCAGCTCAGATTGGAACTTCGCCATGGCGGAGCGATATGACCATTGGAGGCATTCTAACCGTTAGATTGACATTCCCAAATAGTTAGAACAACATTTATGATCAAAAAGGTCGTCATCGAACCGTTGGGACCGCGCCATAACAGACAGAACTGCATTGATGAAGGCCTCTTGTCCATTGGAGGGATCTGTTACATCATTGTATACTTATTATGTCAACTGTTGCACCGATAACACTTTCACGAATTGTATCTGAGCCAACAAGAGAACTTATTGTTACTATGTTGTGCTTAATGAGACTTCGCCAACTGCTCTATTGCATTGAGAATTTGTTCATCGACCTGAGTTATCCGATCTCAAGCATGCATTTCGGACAAACTCAGCAGTGTATAAAATTATGTTAAAGAATTTATAATCGAACGTATGACTGAGAAGGTGATGTATGTCGGAATTCAAGCTTCATCGACGAGAGGAGTGCAATCCTCCTCGTCGACTATACGTGGATCCGGACAATCCCCAGTTGTAGCTGAGAAAAGAACCAAGCATCGAGATGACTTGGAAAATGCGAAGTTAATCCCTTCACTCCAGCCGCATAGTGTCCACTGGGCCCCCGCCATTAGAAGAAATAGAGTTGGGAGATGAGCCTACCCAACTCTGCAAACTAGTCGATGCAACCAAACCTCGCCTTCATCACACACGGGAAGAAACAAAATAGGCCACAATGGCCCTGAAGCAAGAACAAGAGGAAGTGATAGAGAAATTTCGAGTTGCGCAGTAGGAGAAGGACGACCTCCAAGCAAAGTTTGAAGAGGAGAAAGTGCAGATCTAGCATGGGAAAGAACAATTTCTCACGGAGCAGGTTGGAGTAAAACAAGCAGTCAACAGAGAACTTTGCTCTGTAACAGGCTTAGAGAAAAAGGAGGAAGACCCAGTGGAGAATCAAGTAGCGTAGCTCACTGAAGCCATACAACATCTTCAACAGATAATAGCATATCCAGAGCTACAAACAGTACCAAGTACTCTGCAGGACGTGTGAGACCAAAGAAAAGCGAGTGCCCGGAGTGCAATTGAGAGGATTAGAGCATTATCTTTGGAATGTAAAAAGCTTAGTAGTAGAAGTGTGCAGACTTATGAGTGAATTACTGAGGACCTTGAACTAAAGACACTGGAGTCACAGATCCAGGAGGAAAAACAGTGAGCGGCGATAGTACAGGTGCACCTGAAGCTCCCGTCAGTATTTGAAAGAATGAAAAGATCCCAAGAATAGTGCACAACCCCCGAGTTAGGTTACAACACAAAGCCTTTACACAGTCTCTTACAGTCACTTACACTTAGCCTTGCAAGCCTCACACAGTATGCACAAAGCATTTACAACTATCACTTGCACGTATCACACTCGCCTTCACTTGCCCTTAGCACCACCTACTTACATCGCCTAGCTTTCCATTTATACATTACAAAATGGGCCTAAACATGGGTAAACCCATGGACCAACATCCCCATACCCGTTACATAAGCCTAAAACCTAAAAATCCCTAAACAAGGGGCCGAGATCCCGTGATCTCTACTTTGACTTGCGCTCCGCCTTAGACAACCTATTGAAGTCCCAAAATAGGTCGAACTTGACCAAGGATTTCCAAAACCTGTTCAAGGGCCAACAGGCCCCCAACACTCACCTGTGACTTGTCCCGAGTCACTCTGATCTAGGTAGCTCTGCTTCAAAATCCTCAAGCTTGGATCTATATGCTTCGACCTATTGTTTCGCCAAGGTCTCCTTCTCGGTGAACTCTTGAACAACTGCCTCGTTCATAGGTCTGTCTAAGCATTGTTCTACTGAAGTGACTACTTGTTCCAGCTCTGCTCCTCGGCCTTCAATATCCTCAAACAGTTGGCAAGCTTTGTCCTGGACTAGTTGGAGCCTCTGAGTCACTTCCATGACTTTTCTATGTATGGTATGGACCTGCTACTGAGCAGTGCATTGTTCCTAGGATCTTTTCATTCTTTTAACTGCTAATAGGAGCTTCAACTACGCTTGTACTGTCGTCGCTTGCTTCTTTTCCTCCTGGAGTTGTGACTCCAGTGTCTTCAGTTCAGGGTCCTCAGTAAGTCACTCATAAGTCTGTGCACTTCTACTGCTAAGTTGTTTACATTCCAAATCTAATGCTTTGATCCTCTCAACCGCACTCCAGGCAGTGGATTCTTTGGTCTCGCATGTCCTGTGAAGTACTTGCTACTGTTTGTAGCTCTAGATCTGTTATTCTTTGTTGAAGTTGTTGGATGGCTTCAACAAGCTGCACTACTTGGTTGGCACAGGGGCAGACCTAGGGTTCAATGCTTCAACAACGCACCAACAAAAACCTAACTACCGGACCTTTCGGAAACTCCTGCGAAGTAGATGAAGTCTCACCCAAGGTAGAGGCAGGGGTGGTTGCAGGACTCAGATATATGCAACCTAGCTGGGACACATATCTGTGATTACAGTGCCTTAACAGAGAACTCAGTGGTTGTCATTCATTAGTATTTATCCTTTGTCTACAACACATATAAACCCTAATTACAATGCAGTGCAGT
>JASDQU010099948.1:28905-48361 GCA_032191745.1 Picea mariana
CATACGCTGAACAGAGGACACAACATACCGAACAGGGTGGCGGTTATGCTGATGCCAACACTCTTCCTCGTACTAGAGGTCGAGGTAGAGGAAGAGGAGTGATCACATGTTTTACATGTGGGAAGAATGGGCACAAGTCATTCGAGTGTCCAGAGAAGAAGAAAGATGTAGGAGAAGCTCACATCACTGAAGCACAGAGGCGTGATGTTGAGACTGATGATGATACTGGAAGTGGAAGGTCACTGACGGTGCACAAAGTTCTCTTAACACACGAGAAGGAGTTGGAGGACATAGCTCAGAGAACCAGGCTATTCAAGACCACATGCAAGACCAAGGGCTGGAAATGCAAGGTCATTGTGGACAGCAGGAGCACCGATAATCTCGTTTCAACAGATATGGTGGAAAAGATGGAACGAGAGACGACTGATCACCCGAGTCCATATAAAGTCTCGTGGCTGCAGAAGGGACATCAGGTGAGTGTCACTAAACAATGTTTAGTTGAATTTAAAATGGGTGAATATAAGGATAAGGTCCTATGTGATGTCATTCCCATGGATGTTTGTCATGTATTGCTGGGGAGACCATGGCAATATGACCGAAATGTGGTTCATGATGGGAGAATGAACACATACACTCTGGAGAAGGACGGAAGAACACACATATTGCTTCCGATAAAGGATAAGGAAGTGAAGCCGGAAGTAAGCAGTACCATACTTCTCATGAGTGGGAAGGAACTTCTCACAGAGATGGAGAAGAAGGAAGATCCACAATTCTTTGTGGTCAGGAAACCGAGAATTGGCCTGACTAGCACAAGAGTGGATGACTTACCAGATGAGATTCAGGAACTGCTGGAAGAGTTTGCTGATATCATCGTGGACGAATTACCTCGTTCGTTGCCACCGATGAGGAGTGTGAGTCATCACATCGACCTCATACCAGGAGCCAGTTTGTCAAACAAGGCCACATATAGATTGACACCACAAGAGAATGAGGAGGTCAAGAACCAGGTCCAGGAGCTGCTGGATAAAGGACTGGTCAGGGAGAGCTTGAGTCCATGTGCTGTTCCAACAGTACTAAGCCTGAATAAGGATGGAGGATGGAGAATGTGTACAGACTCCAAAGCAATCAACAAAATTACCATCATGTACAAATTTCCACTACCGAGAATGGATGATCTGATGGATTGCGTGAGTGGGGAAAATTATTTTTCAAAGATTGATCTGAAGAGCGGATATCATCAGATTCACATGAGGGAAGGTGATGAATGGAAGATGACATTCAAGACAAATGAAGGTTTGTATGAATGGCTGGTCATGCCGTTTGGTTTGACAATCGCGCCAAGCACATTCATGAGGCTGATGAATGAAGTCCTGAGGGAATTCATCGGGAAGTTTGTAGTCGTATATATGGATGATATATTGATCTACAGTAAAACAAAGGCTGAGCATTTGAAACATTTGGGAATTGTGATGAGAAGACTACAGTAGGAGAAGTTGTTGATCAACATGAAGAAGTGTTCGTTCATGAAGACAGAGCTCATTTATTTGGGTTTTGTTGTTTCAGCGAATGAGTTGAAGATGGATCCTGAGAAGGTGGAAGTGATCAAGAATTGGCCATCACCCAGAAATGTTTTCGAGGTGAGGAGTTTCCATGGTTTGGCTAGTTTCTACAGAAAATTCATCAGGAATTTCAGTGGAATTAGTGCAGCAATGATGGACACGGTGAAGAAGTGACACAAGTCTTTTCATTGGACAGCAGAGGCTGAGAAGAGCTTCAATCTGTTGAAGCGGAAGATCACAGAGCAACCAATTCTGGTGTTGCCTGATTTTCAAAAGACATTTCAGGTGAAATGTGATGCCAGCGGATATGCCATAGGAGCGGTCTTGAGTCAGGAGGATAGACGAGTTGCTTATTTCAGCGAGAAGTTAGATGACGGAAAGCTGAAATACTCCACGTATGATAAAGAGTTTTATGCCATCATACAGGCATTAAAGAAGTGGAGGCATTACTTGATCCCGAAAGAATTTGTATTGTACAGTGACAATCATGCATTGCAGTTTGTGAGTCAAGAGTATAAGTTGAATCAAAAGCATGCAAAATGGCTGGTAGAGTATATGCAGAATTTCACGTTTGTGATCAAACATATTTCAGGAACTACTAACAAAGTGGTTGATGCTTTGAGCAGGAAATGTTTGTTGTTGCAAGAGTGTCGAGTCAGAACATTGGGTTTCGAAAATCTCAGGGACATGTATGTAGGGGATGTAGACTTCGGAGAAGCGTATGAAGCAGCTGAGAACCCAGTTCTCAGAGACCGAAGCCGATTGATAGACTACATGATCCAGGAAGGATTGCTATTCAGAGGCAATCAACTGTGCATTCCAAATTGCTCCATGCGGGAGAATTTGGTGAAGGAGAAACATAGCGGTGGCTTAGTAGGACATTTTGGTCATGATAAAACATTCGCAAAGCTGAGCGAATCGTATTTTTGGCCGGGCATGCGAGAAGATGTCAAGAAGTTTGTTGACAGGTGTTGAATTTGTCAGCATTCGAAGGGGAGAAAGCAGAACGCAGGTCTTTATCAGCCATTACCCATACCCGAGAGACAATGGGAGGCAATAAGCATGGATTTTGTATTGGGTTTTCCGAGGAAACAGAGAGGGGTTGATTCCATCTTTGTGGTGGTATACAAGTTTTCAAAGATGGCACATTTTACTCCATGCCAGAAGACCAACGATGCGACCCACATCACAAACTTGTTTTTCAAAGAGGTTGTTAGACTTCATGGATTGCCGAGAAGCATAGTCTCGGACAGGGATACCAAATTCATAGGTCATTTTTGGAGGATGCTATGGAAGAAGCTAGGAACTAACTTGGCGTTTAGTTCAGCTTACCATCCGCAGACAGACAGATAGACCGAGGTGGTCAACAGAAGTCTTGGAGACTTGTTGAGAAGCTTGGTGACAGAACACCACAGCAGCTGGGATAATGTGTTACCACAGGCAGAATTTGCGTACAACGATTCAGTGAATTGGAGTACAGGAAAAATCCCATTTCAGATTGTGTATGGGACACAACCGAGGGGATTTTCTGAACTCAGGGAGTCAGAACAGGCTGGGACTAGCAGTGCTAGCGTAGAGGAATTCACTGAGGCAATGAGAGAACTTCACAGCAAGGTGAAGCAGTGATTACAAGACTCAAATCAGGAGTGCAAGCGCAGAGTCGATCAACGAAAAAGACAGCTTCAGTTCGAAGTTGGTGATTTGGTTCTAGCACACTTAAGGAAGGAAAGGTTCCCAAGGGGAACATACAACAAGCTGAAGATGAAGAAAATCGGGCCGTGCAGAGTCCTGAAGAAGTTCGGAGAAAATGCTTATGAAATTGAGTTGCCGGATGGCATCGGGATATCTCTGATATTCAAAATAGTAGATTTATACCCATACAGGACTGGAGAAGCAGAAGATGGAACTGAGGAACCAGTAATCCAGTGGTAGAAGCAATTACCAGTTGCAGAGAAGTCGCAGATGGAGTGCATACTGGACAAGCGAGCGGGTAAGAAAACCAGACGAAAACAGTACTTCGAATATATGGTGAAGTGGAAGAATCATCCAGTGGAGGATGCCAGCTGGGAGACAGAAGCAGTTATCCACAAGCATGGACAGACTGTGCAGGAGCTCATGGATAGGATCCCATGAAATTTTTCAAGCCGAGGAGTATGATGCAGGAGCATCGCTCACTCATCAAGTGAGCCAGCACATTGATAGGAAACAGTTGGACAACGCCAGCACACATTTTGAAATTTCGTTTAAAATGATGCACCAATGTATAAATGAACCATTTATGGAAAGCGCCTTAGTATAGTGTATTGGACCTTGAGCCTTTAAGCTCTCTTCCTTAGTAGATAAGAAGACATTTAATAGATTTAATGCAGGTAGATAGAATAGTTAAGTCTAGATTAGACAGTTTTAGTTTTCGAGAGGGAAAACGGATATAGACACCATCCTTTGTATCATTGTAACATTAGCAGCATTCAGAAGCATTCAGAAGAGAAGAGCAGGTAGAGAGATTGTGAAGAACACCCCTGTATAGATGTTATTGAATTAATAGAAGGCAGTTCCGATTCAATTTCATGGTTGGTGTTATTTCTCTGTGCATGTTGTCATTTTCTCATGAATGTGTGCTCTTCTGGATATGCATTTGTTTAAGTATGTTGTGTATGTGATTTCATAGTTAAATTGAAATCTGTGAGAGTAAGAAATTAGTTTCAATTGTTTCTCTATTTTGAGCCAAGAGATTCCTGCAAAGAGTGTAGTGGAATTTGTCCGCAAGGAGTGCGTGACTGCAGGGTTCAGAGGGAAATTTTGTTCTAAGTTCTCTGGAGTATAAAAGGGGTTGGCAGAGTCGTGCAGGAGAAGTGTAGGCTGAACTTGAAGTCTCAGTGACTGGTCTGAGCAAAAGGAGCCATAGACTACTATTGCCAGAAGAGCACAGAGTCTGAAAGACTCAACACTTGGAGAGTTGCTGAAGGTCGAGCACAAGAGGTGTGCGCAGAGTCTCTGAGGGAGTCAGCATTAACAAGCTCAAGAGGGATAATTCCTTCATGATACTGTGGAGACAGACCCAGGAGAAGGTTCGAACAGGACGAATCTTTCGACAGAAGGACTCCCCAAGGAGGAGAAATCGACGGTCAGACCTCGCAGGGAAGATTCGCGAAAACCCGCTGACCGTCAGATCTTGGAGAAGTTGCGAGGGATTTAACCCTTAGCGCAAGAGGAATCAGAAGCCATCAGGATTTGTCTTATAGGGTTTTACGGAGGTGAGAGTTTCACATTTGTTGAAATCACGATTGGCGATTTCCCGAAGCCGTTGGAGCCGTCGATCAATATAGGGACAGGTGGCACAAGATCCCGGAGTGTCGAGATTCAGCATTCGGAACCTCCCGGTTCAAAGGAATTCTGACGGGTGAAATCGCGATCACGCGATTTCCGATAGAGTGGAGAAAAAAGGTGACGTGGCAGGAAGAAATAGAGCACGTGCGTATCAGAGTTTGGGGTTCGGGGATATGTGGTGCAAGTGAACCGCGACATCGTGTGTGCCGATTTCCTGATAGGGAAATCTCCGACAGGCACGGAAGCGTTGACCTTTGACCCATCGGGGTTCAGGGTTTGGTTAGCACGAGAACCGTGTTCACATGTTCCGTGATAACGCGAAACCCGATTTCCCGATCAGCAAGGGAGATCAGTAAAGGAGTTACTGTGGGTAAAGAATTCCCGACAGGGAATTAGGGGAGCATTGACGCTCTTCGGGCCATGGTCAGAGAAGGTCCTGGTGATTGCGGAAGTGCCTCAGGTGGGCGTCTGCGACACAACACACCAAATTAGTGTATTAACTTTATGATAATATATTTATTATATTTATATATAAAATATATTAATTATAACCCTAATTAATATATTATAAATATTATAATAATTATTAATCCTAATGATTTTATAATAAATTTATTTATGGTTGAAAATATTTTTAGATATGAATAGTCTAAAAATTGGGCATAAATCTACATGTATAAAACTCTATGATGATAGATTTGATGCGAAACCAATACTTTTCATAAACTTAACCGAAAAAATAATTGTTTGTAGAAAGCAATATGAGTTATGGTGGTTTGAAATAAAAATAAAAATAAAAATAAAATTATATATAAAAATATAAAATCTCTATTTTGAAAGGCTTTCGTGTCATATACAAACCCAATGCCTGTCAAATTTTATTTATATATATAACTATAACAGATATATAAATAAATTAAAAAACATAAACTTAGTATATAAAAATAATTAAAAAACAACATTTATAAATAATATATAAACATATTTAAAAAATCTAAATTATAAATTTCAACAAATATCGATTTATAAAATGAATAGAAATTTAAAAGAATATGATGATGATAATGATGATTAATGTTCACTAAGACTTAATTGGTCTATCGGACTTTCAGAGGGTAAGTGATTACTTGTGATTCTTTATAATTTTGTTTTTGTGCTCCAAAAGCATTAAGAGAAGCTTTCCAAGATCACCATACTTTTGTTGAGTTAAGAGGTTAGGAAGGTTGGTAGTGTGATCAATATTTTGAAAATGAGATCTAATATGGGTATAGGCTAGACAATCTAAGAGAAAGTGCTTTTCATCTTCAACCTTGTTAGTGTCACAAATGTGACACACTCTTTCATCCCAAGGCGTTTTAGGAATTGACCAATGCCCAGTTTCACTATGGAGCTAGTGAAAATTTGTTCTTATCTTAGCAATGCTTATTTTTTTCTTTACACGAAAAAAAAATAGATAATTTTGATCTTCTATATTAGGGTTGATTACATCTTTATAATACAACAATTTTCTTTTTTCCTCTAACTCTTTATCACACCACATTTTTTCCTTAAATTTTGATTTGACATTTTTTTTAATAGTATCTTTATTCTACAAAATGGTTTCTTCCATGATTCCCCAATAGTTTAGCCAGGACTGGGCGTCTTTGTGCCATCCTCGCTTGAGTCAATGGTGGTTATGACTTAATTTTGAAGCAATTTTAGGTAGCCTCTTGTCTTCCATGTTGTTTAACTTGTTTTTATACATTAGGTATCTAGTCATAGCCATGCTTTCAATGGGGGAGAGGCTTGTTTCTACGAGGAGGATGGGATAGGGCGTATTTCCTTTAATTTTGAGATTATAGGTTATAAAATTCTTTTGTATTTTCTCTATCTTTCTCCAGGATTCACGAGAGATACTATAACCCCATACATCACATCCATAAAGAATAAAAGGTGTAACAAGAGTCTCAAAGAGGAGTTTCTTCTTATCCCAACTCCAAAGATCAGCTGATTTACAATTGTTTTCAAGCCCATAATAAGCTTTCCATCCCCCAATAATTCTTTTCTCAATGCTATAATTCCAACTGAGCTTGTGGTGAATATCCATTCCAAGATATTTGTATGAATTCACTTCCTCCAAGTTGTTGTTGTCATATACAAAGGTATCATAAAGGATCTTATTGGATTTAATAATAATGACCTTAGTCTTATCAACATTAACAGTCATACCCATATTAGATCAAAAATCCTTGAGGATTCTTAGTTGGTTTTCAAGATCATGGGGACTCCTTGCCATAAAAATGATATCATCGGCATAAAGAAGAAGATTGATGACTATACCAGTGAGAGTAGGGCCGACACAACCTGCTTTTTTCTAAGCATTCTTCTAACTTATCAATGTATATGTCAAAAAGGGTAGGGGACAAGGGACAACCTTGTTTGACTCTGATATTGCAGTTAATCTCTTTTGACCAGCCCTCAGTGTTTTTAAACTTGGCAATAACGTTTTCATACATCCTTATTGCAGCATCCCTCAACTCGAGAGGCACTTTTATCTCTTCCAACCTATTCCAAAGGTTTTTCCTAGGAACCATGTCAAAAGTTTTTCTAAAGTCAACAAAACAACAAAAAAGATTGGTTTTAGTATTGCGGAACTCCTCTGCAATGATCCTAAAGGTAACAAGATGGTCCACAATTGAATGATATCTCCTACCATAACTTTCTAGCCAAATGCTAATCTTCTTTTCCAAAATAATTCCATAAAGCTTGGCTAAAATCGGGCTAATCATAATGGTCCTATAATTAGAGGGAATGTTTTTATCCCCAGTTTTAAAAATAGGAAGAATGAGGCTTTGCATCTAGGGTTTAGGGAAGCCTTGCTTGACTGCTAAATTGAAGAGCTTGTGTATGTGATGGATAAGGATTGGCCCTCCGATTTTAAAAATTGCAGCTTGGTAGCCTTCAATGTCCTTAGCTTTCCCATTTGCAAGCCGCTTAACCCCGAACTCTATGTCATCTAAAGAAAAAACATCTTCCTTTGTAGGGACAATAAGAATGGTCTCCATGGCATTAGAGAACTCGTAAACACTTTTAAGGTAGGAATTACAGTCCGTTAAGGGAATCCTATTATTTTCTTTAGTATTGCGTTTTAGAATTTGGCTCCAAAACTTTTTAGGATCCAACTTGTATAGTTGTGAAAGTTGTTCTTGCCTTTTATTGATATAGTATCTTTTTTTCCTTTTAATTAGGGCTTTGTACGTATTGATCTTATCTAGTTTTAAGGATTCATTAGAAGCATCCCTAATGGCTTTCCTAGCAATTTTACATTCTTTATCATACCAAGGGTTGGTTGTTTTATTATTCTTTTTATGCGACACCTGGAAAGAGAACTTGTTAATAAAAGTGGAAAGGGTAATTATAAAATTATGATAGACTTCTTCAATGTTGTCCTTATAAGTTAAGATGTTTAATTTACTATTTAAATCTTTTAAAAAAATGTCAACTTTACTTTTGTCAAAGAACAAATTCCTTTGATTATCAAAAATATCTTCAATTATTAATTAATTAATTAATTACATGATATATATAACAAATATTTAAAAAATTCACAAATGAAAACACACACATATTATATGTAAACTAAAAAGTAACATATAAACCTGCAAACCATTAATCCAAAAATAAAGTCAAACAATAGATTTTCAGCTTCCCTAAAAAGGGACAACGGAAGGAAACACAACTATAAAACATATCTATAAAGGAAAAATGATTCATTTCTAGGGTTTTATTTATGTTTTTCATGTCTAGGATTTTACTTATATTGTGAATATGCTTTACATAGAGAACCGTAGTCCATCTAGCAGCCAAATTGTTCAGGATAAAAATGCATAGTTGGGAACCTGCCAACTGACTAAGAGGCTAAACTATTTAAAAAAGAAAATGGTCCATTACAAAGATTTCAAATTATAAAAAAAATTCTTTGAGCATTTCCGATCAAATTTCAATTTAACTATATTTGCAGGTGGAGCAAATGATGATGAATTAGTTCTGGAGTTGAAGATGTACACAAGAACAAGGGACGAGAAGGAAAAGGCCAGGAACTTAAATGTAGGCACAATTGAATGCCAGGAACCGAAAATGCCGAGGAAAATGTGAGCACAATTAAAAGACCATGTCTCTCCACCTCTTAAGGAGACAACATTCCAGAGGGCTCCACCTGGTAACCTATGGTTTAATTGAAATTGAAACTATAGTAAAGAAACCCACGACTCTCCAACAACGCTCTAATCCATGCTTTAATTGAAAACACAACATTCCAGAGGGCTCCACCTGGTAACACATGGTTTAATTGAAATTGAAACTATAGTAAAGAAACCCACGACTCTCCAACAACGCTCTAACCCATGCTTTAATTGAAAACAATGATGCATGCTTTGATTGAAATTGAAACACACATCTATAATTGAAATTGATACATGCGATCCATGGTAACGAGGGTCAAGTAGTGGTTGTTAATCACTTCAACTTGGCAACAAAGAGTTGTATACATGTTAATTTTGGGTAATTATTTTTTTTTAATATGATTAAGTAAATATTAAAAATTAAAAATTTAGATTTAATAAAATTGATAAGTATGTATAAATATTTTTTAATAAATATTATTATTATATTATTGAAATGATATACAAGTCATATAAGTTAGGAATTAACAACAATTTTGATTGTTCTTAATTTTATTGAGTATAAAGGAGGAAAGAGATAGGTAACTTACCAATTTTCTTATAACTTCAAAGGAGGGTGTATGCACCACTCAAGATTTAATAATTTGCAATGGAGTAATGAAGTGGCCAAACTCCAATCATATGACTTGTACTCATGGGCTAGGTAGTAGTGTCTTAGATTATGTGATATTTGATATCCCCATTTCCAACCAAATAACAACTTTTGACCTTTTAAATGACCATGAGCATGACTCTCATCATAAACCTTTAACCCTAACTCTAAACTTTTCCATGCACATGAGTTCCATTGAAGATAATTGTGTAAATCAAAGGAATTTGTGTTTTGACAAAAGTAAAATTGATCTTTTCTTAAAAAAATTAAATAGTAAATTAAATCTCCTAACTTATAAGGACAATATTGAAGAACTCTATCATAATTTTACAACTACCCTTTCCACTTCTTTTAACAAGTTCTCTTTGGAGGTGTCCTATAAAAAGAATAATAGAACGGCCAACCCCTGGTATGATAAAGAATGTAAGATTGCTAGGAAATCCATTAGGGATGCTTCTAATGAGTCCTTAAAACTTGATAAGATCAATACGTACAAAACCCTAATTAAAATGAAAAAACCGTATGAAATCAATAAAAGACAAGAGAAACTTTTGCAACTATAAGATGGATCCTAACAAGTTATGGAGCCAAATTCTAATCCGCAAAACTAAAGAAAATAATAGGATTCCCTTAACGCACTCAAATTCCTACCTTAAAAGTCATTACAAGTTCCCTAATGCCATGGACACCATTCCTATTGTCTCTACAAAGGAATAATTTTTTTCTTTAGATGACATAGAGTTTGGGGTTAGGCCATTATAGGACCATTATGATTAGCCTGATTTTAGCAAAGCTTTATGGAATTATTTTGGAAAATAAGATTATCCTTTGGGTAGAAAGTCACGGTAAAAGAGCTAAATGCTAGGTCAGGTTTAGGAGATATCATTCAATTGTGGACCATATTGTTACCTTTAAGATCATTGCAAAGGAGTTCTGCAGTACTAAACCCATTTTTTTTTGTTTTTTTGTTGACTTTAGTAAAGATTTTGACATGGTTCCTAGGAAAAATCTTTGGAATAGGTTGGAAGAGATAAAAGTGTCGCTCGATTTGAGGATTGTTGCAATAAGGATGTATGAAAACATTATTGCTGATTTTAAAAACACCGAGGGCTGGTCAAAAGACATTAAATGTAATATTGGAGTCAAACAAGGTTGTCCCTTGTCCCCTACCCTTTTTGTCATATACATTGAAAAGTTAGAAGATTCCTTGGAAAAAGAAGGTTGTGTCAGCACTAATATCACTAGTATAGTCATCAATCTTCTTCTTTATGTCGATGATATCATTATTATGGAAAGGAGTCCCCGTGATCTTGAAAACCAACTAAGAATCCTTAAGAATTTTTTCTCCAATATGGATATGACTGTTAATACTAATAAGATTGAGGCCATGATTATTAAATCCAATAATATAACTTATGATACCTTCCTATATGGCAACAACAACTTGGAGGAAGTGACTTCATACAAATATCTTGGAATTGATATTCACCGCAAGCTAAATTGGAATTATAGCATCGAGAAAAGGATTATTGGGGGATGGAAATCTTAATATGGGCTTGAAAAAAATTTGTAAATCAACTGATCTTTGGAATTGAGATAAGAAGAAAATCCTCTTTGAGACTCTTGTTACACCTGTTATTCTTTATGGATGTGAAGTCTAGGGATGTAGTATCTCTTGTGAATCCTGGAGAAAGATAGCGCAAATAGAAAATAATTTTATAACCTATAATCTCAAAATTAAAGGAAATAGGTCCTATCGCATCCTCCTCTTAGAAACAAGCCTCTCCCCCATTGAGAGCATGGCTATTACTAGACACCTAATGTATAAGAATAAGTTAAACAATGTGGAAGACAAGAGGATTCCTAAAATTTCTTCAAAATCGAGTCGTGGCCACCATCGATTCAAGTGAGGATTGCATAAATATGCCCGGTTCGAGGATGGCATAAAGATGCCCGGTCTTAGCTAAACTATCAGGGAATCATGGAAGACATGATTTTGCAGAAAAAAGATACTATTAAAAAAATTGTCAAATCAAAATTCAAGGAGAAAATGTGGTGTGATAAAGAGTTAGAGGAAAAAAAAAATTAAGTTATTATAAGGATGTAATCAATGCTAATCTAGAAGATCAAAATTATCTCTCTATTTTTCTAAGTGTAAAAAATAAATAAACATTGCTAAGATAAGAACAAATTCTCATGAGATCCATAGTGAAACTGGGCGTTGGTCAATTCCTAAAACTCCATGGGATGAAAGAGTGTGTCACCTATGTGACACTAAGAAGTTTGAAAATAAAAAGCACATTATCTAAGATTGTCGAGCCTATACCAATATTAGATCTCATTTTCAAAATATTTGTCACACTACCAAGCTTCCTAACATCTTATCTGAACAAAAGTATGGTGATCTTGGAAAGCATCTCTTAATGTTTTTCTAGCACATAAACATAATTTTAGAGAATCACAAATAATCACTTACCTTCTTGAGGTCTGATAAACGAATTCAATCTTAGTGGACGTTAATCATCATCATTAATATAAAAATATTTTAATTTAAGAATTTTTTTTTTCCATATATAACATAAAATAAATTAAATTAAATTTAAAATAAAACATAACTATATTAATGTTTAATTTAAAATAAAAATAAACAAAAAAAATTAATTCATTTAAAACTATCCAAAACTATTATCACAAAGTACATATCATTCTTTAACATTTTAAAAGTGAAATAACTAAATAGGTTGATTGATTTGTTGACTCTACTACCACATCTTAATAAAGTGTTCTATTACAATGAGTAGCAAGGCAGTTTTTTTAATAGTGAACATGCCCATATTATGTTTATTGTAATTACCTATTACACTTAACAACAAGGTAGTGTTCCGATCAATAAATCAAATATTTATTAAAGACGTAAATTAATTCATGGTTTTTGAAATGTTAATGATGTTCGGAAAAGCCTTTTTATTATGTGATATTTGGGAAAACCTTTTCCTAAAATGAAAAAAACGTGATGAATATTTTTTCAGTGTAATTCAGCTTAAAGTAAACTAATTCATGGTTCTTTAACTCTTTGTGATGTTTGGAAAAGCTTTTTTATCATGCGATATTTGAAATACCTTTTCCTAAAATGAAAAAAAAGAAAAAAAATTTCGGTGTAATTTAGCTTAAAGTAAATTAATTCATGGTTTTTGAACTTTTTGTGATGTTTGGAAAAACATTTTCCTATAAAGAAGAAACATTATGAATATTTTCAATGCAATTTAGTTTCTATATCAATTTACTACCTACATATTTATGGAAAAAAAATGGTATGATTTAAATATCGAGGATAAAGAGTTATGGATTTTGTTATAGTGAAAATGCAGAAATTTATTATAGGGTATGTCTAGGTTAATTGTTTATGAAGAAAAATATATCATAAATAGGAAATGGAAAAATGGGTTTCTACTCTAGTTTTAGGTTGGGAATAAATTTTCAAGTTTGGTAAAAAAATAGATATAAAAAAAATAAAATTGAAAAGAAATATACTTCTAATAATTAATCAAATAGACGTGTTTTAGAATAAGTGGAGTGTGTATGAGGGAATGTTTTGGTGGTAAAACGTATTCCTAAATGTACCTTTTTCTCACTACCTATTACTATCCACCTTGGCCTCAATAGTAGTTTACCTCTCTATCTACAACTATCTACCTTATCACACAAGGAAATTGATCCATGTGAATATTGATGTCTCGATTTATTTGTTGAGTGGAAAGTGTGGAAAAAAGGACACTGTCACTACCCACTCAAACAATATGTAAACTAAATAGAATCGAAAATTTCTTAGAGGTGGATAGAAGTATGTAAACTCATTAGAATGGGAAATTTCCTAGAGATGGATGTGAGTTATGAGAAATTTCTTAGAAGTAGATGGAAGGAGTTCTCTAGAAAGAATTCATATGCCCATGAAAAACACCTTAAAACATGGGACATAGAATTCAAGTGCAATACATGATGAAAGAACATAAATAAAAGAAACTTTCCAATACTAGAAATCTTCACTAATTATGTACACATTTAATATTAACCACACATGCTATCTACCTTCCATCAAATAGATATGAACCCAATATTAACCAAACTTAATATTAACCTCTCATACCATCTACCTTCCATTAAATAGATATTAACCCAATATTATCCCTGCATTAAATATCAACCACACTTGTTATCTCTCTCATTAAGAAGGAACATATTTCATATCACATTTTATTTACAACTCAGGACACATATCAACATAACAAATGTCACAAATTAGACCATAAAATATTTTATTTTTACAAGAGAAGAAATGGGTGAAGCGATCTCGTTTTGATTGAGAAGACTGCTCGCGCTAGGGTTTCTACTACTTTGCTACACTGTTTTACCCCACAAGGGGTCATGCCTCTGAAGGAGGGAGGGCTGAGAGGCCCCTCTTACAACCAAGCAATGATGAATGGAGGTAATGGAGAGGGCTCCAAGCACCCCACCTTCGAACCTCCTCCAGATCTGCGCGCAAAGCTATTTATTGATGGAATCTTCAAAGACAAGTAAATGGACATTGACTCCAGGAAAGCATCGGCACCCACAAGTGCGTCAAAACCATGGCTACCAGGCAAGTGTATTACACAAGAAAAAAAATCCCCGAAGTACATTATCATCACACCTCACATCGAGGAACATAAACAATATATGAGAGATTATGCCTTAGTAGGTAAATTTTTAGGGCTCTGGCCCTCAGAATGGGACCTAATCAAATGGATACACCATTGGTGGAAGCCCAAAGGACACTATGAGCAACAACTAGGCTGCAAAGGTTTCTTCACCATTATCCTACACAACATGGAGGACAAAAACCGCATCTTTGATGGAGGACCGTAATTTTTCAACTCAGTGGGACTCTTCTTGAGGTTCTGAACATAGAAATTTACCCCGAAAATGGAAGACTTTGCACATGCACCAGTGTGGATTAGATTATACTCCCTACCACAGGAATTCTGCCTGGAGGAGGTCCTTGCAGGCATAGGAAATACCATTGGTGTTTATGTTAAATCATCGTAGGCTATGAAACAAAGAACATACACCTCATATGCGTGCATCTGTGTCTACCTGAATATAGCCAAACCGCTCCTAGGATCCATTGCCCTAGAATACCATGATGAATACTGGATGCAAACCATTGACTATGAGCATATTTTGTTCTGGTGCAGGAAATGTCATGAGCATGGGCATCTCTTTAGAGATTTCCCCCTCAATGCTGCAAACAAAGAGGGGAGCTTAAATGCCAGAAAATCCAAGGATGGGTTTGCTCAGGTGCCTGGAAAGCACAAACAAGGCGGAAGAAGGTAGACAACCCAAACCAGTAGGATCCGTCCACCAGCAACAACTATGCAATCCTTTAGGATCAACCGAAGAACCCTTCAGTGCCACAAGGGGCGACGATGGAAAAATCACCCCAGCAAATGGACAAAGAAAAAGAAGGAGCCAACATGGAGACAAAACCAAACACACAGCCAATGAATCCCACTACTCGAAAGGGAGACCAACCAGAAATAGAGGATGGAGATGTTGAGATGGACCTCAACGAGCAGGAACTAGCAGAAGCGGACTTGGAACACCTAGAGCATGCATATCGACACCCAAAACTGTACACCATACCTCCAGATCAACTAAGAAAAGTGCGCAAGGTCTTCCTCAAATCCTCAGCTAGATCAACGGCCAGATCTAGCATGGGACTGGGAATACAAGGGAATCCACCAAGAGATCAATGAAAATCTCAAAAGGACAAAAAAAAGAGACGTAGGAAGTCAACGAGCTAACTCATACAGAAGATTGGACATTTCATGGTTAGCTCTGGTCAGATCCACCTCATTTCGAATAGCTTTCCCACTCTCCCCTCCCCCTCCTCCTCATGAAGATCATCTCTTGGAACATACAAGGTATCAACAATCGTAGTAAGAAAAAAATGCTATGAGACCTGATTCTAGCAGAGAAACCTGATATAATGATGCTCCAAGAAACAAAGTGTGCAACAAAAGACATGGATAGGATTCTCCCCTATTGTTGGAAGTAAGGGTAAGTGGCATCCACAATGGCCATAGGAACAACAGGTGACCTTTCTATACTTTGGAACCCTAGCACAACCATTTTGGAAAACTTCATCATGACCAGATGGTCTATCACGACCGACTACAGACTCATTGGATCCAACAAACCTGGCCACCTCTCCAATGTTTATGGGTCGGACAGCTCCAGGGATAAGTGGGCCTTCTTAAGAAATCTGGATTACTTGCCTACCTTAACCAAGGAAAGAAGATGGCTTTTGGGAGGAAACTTCAACTTGATTCGCAACCTAGATGAGAAAAAGGGGGGAATAAGATGCCTGGAGCAAGAATCCAATGACTTCCAAAGTCTTGTATACCACACCAACCTCATCAATCTGGAAAACTACAATGACCTCTTCACCTAGACAAACAGGAGAACTGGAACACATCAAATAGCTTGTAGGCTGGATCGCTTCCTTATCTCAGAATACCTCCTGATGGAAGGCACTACTCTAGAGGAAAGTATTCTGGATTTTCACGGCTTGGACCACTGGCCTATTCATCTATGGATGGATGTGACTTCCACCCTGAGGAGGAAACCCTTCCGGTTTGAACAATTCTGGCTCAGCAACCCAGATTTCCAACAAAATATCAATGAATGGTGGAGGGAGGCATCGATACCTCACAGTTCCAAGATGTACCACTTCCAACAAAAGCTCAAGAATCTCAAGCAACAACTTGAACTCTAGAACAGGCAAAGCTTTGGAAACATTTTTGAATCCCAAAGAAAACTAACTGAAAATCCCCGGGTCCGGATGGATTTACCAGTGACTTCTTCCATTATTGTTGGCAAATGATCAGGGAAGAGGTTTGGGAAATCATTGAAGACTCCATAATTTCAGGGAAAGTCCTCCCTGCAATTAATGCAACTTTCCTCACCCTCATTCCCAAAGAAGGGTAGGTCAATCACCCTAAGAAATTCTGACCCATCGTTCTTTGCAATGTCATCTACAATCTCCTAACTAAAGTAATCTCCAGAATATTAAAGCCCATCCTACCACGAATCATCTCGCCAGAGAAATAAGGTTACGTGGAAGGCAGTCAAATCCTGAACAGCATCATCCTTGCGCATGAAGTAATTCACTCCCTATAGAATACCCTCACGCCAAGTATGCTCTTAAAACTAGATTTATCCAAAGATTTTGACAAGTTAAGATGGGAATACATGCATTCTATGCTCTTGGCCTTTGGCTTCAACCTATCTTGGGTAGACTGGATCTTAAATCTTACCTCCTCTTCCTTCTTTTCAATCTTGGTTAATGGAGTCCCCTCCAATCCTTTCTCTCCTTCCAGAAGAATCAGACAAGGTGACACCTTGTCCCCCTTCTTGTTCATTATCATGGCCGAGGGTCTCAGTCACTCCATCCATGCCGCCATAGCGAACAAATCTTTCACTGGTCTCCCCCTGCATGGTATTTCTCCCCCGATCTCTCACAGCCAGTTTTTTGATGACACCTTGATGATGGGCTCCCTCATTGTTTTAGAATCTCACACCTTTCTCTTGATCCTCCAAACCTTCTATGATGCCTCAAGACTAGACTTTAACAAAGAAAAATCCCATATTTTCTTTTTCAATACCCCTGTCCCTATTCAACGTTATATCTCTGATATCCTTGGTTTCACCCGAAGCTCCCTTCCATCCGAATACCTTGGCATCGCCTTGCTGGACAATGCCCTTAGAAACATCTCGTGGGAATCTCTCCTCTCCTCCTTTTCCAAGAGAATCACTTCTTGGACATACCGAGCCCTCAATCTTCCTAGTTTCCTCATTCTCCTCAAAGTCGTTCTTCAAGCCTTACCTATTTACACATTTTCAGCTCTTGCGGCCCCAAACTTTTTCTTCACAGCCATCAAAACCTTTCAAAGGAATTACCTTTGGCAAGGCCTCAAAAAAGGAAATAAGATAAAACTTATCAGCTGGGACAAAATTTGAAAACCTAAAGCGCAAGGAGGTCTTGGTTTGAGGCATCCCTCAGCCATGAACAAAATCTTGAGTGCTAAGATCTAGTAGAGATGGATCAAAAGACCCCAAGATCTATGGGACAAGATCTGGAGGAGGAAGTACACACCTAACAATTTAGAGAGAAACCTGATCAGGTGGAACAAGGACAACCCTGGGTCCCTAATTTGGGATGCTGCCAAGCAGAACCGACATCTTGTTATCAATCATGCCTTCTAGGAAATTAGAAATGAGAAGACAACTCTTTTCTGGAAAGATTCATGGCAGCAACTACCAATACTGTAGCACGAGGATTGGGCCGACACTTTCAACATCCCAACCACGCAGGCGGGTCTAACAAAAGTGGAAGACTACTGGAAGGACAATCCAACAGAGCCCACTTGGAGATGCTAGAAGTCAAACAATGAAGACCTGCATTTAAAGGTACAGGTTGACCTACAGCCCTGGCTTAAGGCAATCAATGAACATAAAATCGCCATTCTGGGTAGAGAAGACATCCTACGATGGGGGCACTTGGCAAGGAGAACCTTCAACATAAAAGAGGCCTATGCCATCAAAACCCACCCAAACCCATTACCTTCATGAAATGGGTGGAGAAAAATTTGGTCCCTGTAGTACTGGCCAAAGATCAGTCTCTTCCTCTGGCTGGTCATTCATGCGAGCATTCTCATGTGGGATAACCTCGTGAAAAGGGGGTTTGTTGGTCTGTCCATTTCAATGCTATATGGGGTAGGTGAAGAAATGTTGAACCATATCCTCAAGACTTTTCCCTACACCACCCAAGTCCAGGATCAATGTGTGATAACCATCAACACCATAGTTGATTGGAGAGACTCGACCTTCCAATCACCCCTTATCAATCGCATTTGGCAACTCCTCCCAAGTTTTATACTATGGAAAATCTGGAAAGAAAGAAACAGAAGAATCTTCAAGAATGATCAGCTCCCATGGCAAAATTGATGGAAACAAAGTTACCTCAACATTTTTGAAACAATTAGACTACAACATTGGACCGAAATGGATTTAACTGGACCACCTTCGGAGCAAAGTATCCTGCAGCACTGGAAGGTCAATCTGGGTCAAAACCTGCACCCCCTAGAAGGCTTTATCAAAATCAAATTTGACAGAGCTTCCAAGGGTAATCCTAGTGATCCAGGTGGATATTGAGGGCCACCCACCTTTTCCAAATGGCTCAAAACAGTTTTCTGGCCATTTTGGCAATTTACTATTTTTAGCAGGTTTTCACTTCTGGGGCCATTTTGAGGGCCTAAATGAAGTTTTTTCAAGATTGAGGTTTTCAATGATATCCAAAGGCATTATTGAGCCCCCAAAATTAATCTCCTCGATGATACCTTTCCAACGAGCTATCACACGCCTAAAACGGAGATCGTATGCAAAAGTTACGACCCCGGGAAGTTGATGCACNCTGGGGCCATTTTGAGGGCCTAAATGAAGTTTTTTCAAGATCGAGGTTTTCAATGATATCCAAAGGCATTATTGAGCCCCCAAAATTAATCTCCTCGATGATACCTTTCCAACGAGCTATCACACGCCTAAAACGGAGATCGTATGCAAAAGTTACGACCCCGGGAAGTTGATGCACCAACTTACCCAAACGGGGCCCACATGACTTTTGGCGCTTCATCTCCTAGGGTTAGGTTTTTGGATGTCTA
>JASDQU010099948.1:52004-70022 GCA_032191745.1 Picea mariana
CTTCTCAGAGATAAGCTGCCACCATTCTAGCGAGTCTTTCACTCTGTATTTTTACAGTCTCTGTACATTTCTTTCATTAATAGAAATCGTGTATTACTGTATCTCTGTGTTTATGGTTGCATCTCTGATATATTTCTATTATATTACTGGATATACGTGATATCTCTGTGCATTTATTTATTATATCTCCGCTCTCATTTCGTGTCGAAAATAATCCAGATCAATCATCCTGTCACGATGGTATCCCATGTCATTACTTCCATGTCATTGTCACATGGCCCCACGTCACTGTGATGTTACTGACCCCATGGTTCCACTGGTCATATTTTTTCCATCCCGCCTCCAGCTTCTTGTTGCATGATAAGTCAACACATCATTTTCAAGTTGTGCACGCCTTAACTATCACTTTTCATTTGACTACCACCTACTATTCCTATGTCACCCCAACATCATCAGTATAGAGAATCCCCAATTTTCCATAATTTCAAGTTTTCCAAAAATGCTTACAAACTTCAAAATTCTTCACCCTAGACACCATAGAGTCTATATAACTTAGATTATCATGCTCAATTTAGGCTTTGTGCAGGAAATTCGACATATGCACCAAAATATTTGACACTCCTATGTCAATTTCTCACTGAATTTCATTACAAAATTTGGGGGGTTTTCTCAATTGCACCCAATTTCACCATGAAGTATCTGTGATTTCCTTATTTTTGGCCTGATTCTTGGCCAATACAACCCAAGTCCTGTAACCTTCACTCTGATACTACAATATTGTTGAAATTTATCCTACTCAACACTCGACAATTAGCTCAAAATAAAATCACATTATCTACTAAAAGCACAATTGAATAATCAACTAAACATGCAGCGGAAGCATAAATAAGGAAACCAAATCAAGCACACATAAACACCAATATTTTTGGGTAGATACCCCTGGAAAAAACCTCAAAGGGAAGGCCAATGCTGAGAATGATTTTATTATGCTAAAATCATGGCTCCCGTAACAATGATAATGGCCCACTCAGAGAAATACAACTGTAGAATAACTTGGCAAGGTCTAACCTATTGTACAACCAGTTCTGGCATGATTGTTTAGGCATATGTGATTCACCGTCTTGTGAATCACATATATATGTGACTCTCTACACTATCAACCACATATCCGTACAAAAAACCTGTACAGAAAGCTTCATACGATCTGACACTCTCATGTGGCTTCCTTAGACTAAAACCCACCTGCGTAAGCCTTTGTTCTATCTTCTCCTTGACCTGATCTCTAGATGGAATTACTTCTCCTTCCCTATCCAAGATCTCCTTGAATCAAATTACTTCTTGATCCAAGATATTAAGTATCAAGTCTCCTTGAGTCTGTCAAGTGTAAGCAAAAGTCCTTCTTTGCTTCTACACTCTCGAATGACTCCACACTAGAAAAATTCATTATTATCTATCTATGTGTGAATGTGTCTCCTCCTTCACCCTATCCTTGCTTTTATAATCATGAGTTATAATATATTTCTCATCTCACTTGAGATTTAGATTGCATGCAAAGATTTCATGCTAATATTACATGCTAAGTACTTTTAGCACTTTCCTTAAATAACTCAACTAATTAATTACATAATTAAATAAAAGCAATGTACTTTAATAATTACTTTAATTAAAGTAAAATATAGAGTAGAAGGATTTGGATGGCTTCCACACATCTAGACACATAGACCTATGTGGAAATACCTACCTGATGCTACCATTAACATCAACACTCCCTCTTAGAGAGGAAATTATTTCCCAAAGAGCCATATGGAATTGGTTCTGCCTTTGACTCTAGCACAATGTCACACACATCATCCTGCATACTGGCATTACTCCAACCTTGTCGGTTAGATTCTCCTTGAATACTGGAAGTCTCGAAATTGATGATGGTACATATCAATGCCACAAAGTTTGGAACCTTCATTGAAGGCTTGCTCTCCCTCAATGTGCTCCTAGAAGCCTCATGATCCTAATCATCCATCAATGTCATCTTGTACCAACTTGGTATCCTAACATAACTAGAAGGGGATAACTCCCTCTTCCCCTATGAAGGTTTACTCCCCACACTGGAAGTTTGTGAACCTTTTTAATCCTTTGATTGTTTACCCTTCGAAGCCTCCTGCTCCTCATCCTCTTTCACTAAAATCGATCCATTATCCAAGATCCCCTTGGATCTTCTTACAAGTTGGCCCTGTAATTTGTATAACCTACCCTCTCTAACACCAATTCTCATTGTTGTGTCATGGTTAGCTCCCTCTGAACATATGAGTACTTTCCCTCTCTAAAAAGTAATTGCAAAACCCATGTCCTCTAAAATTGAAACTGAGAGCAAGTTCTTCTTCAGTTCTAGTACATATAACACTTTTTTCACCTCCAAAAAACTGCGTGAATCAATATGGAACCTAACTGTCCCAACTCCTTCTACACCACACTTGGCATGAGTTCCAAGCTCCACATGTAAACCCGATTCCATTTTTGACCAACTAGTGAACGAATCATGTGTCTCGTAATGTGATGAGAAGCACCATTTTCCAAGTACCATGCACTCCTTGATTAGTGTTGGTAGAGAGGCATGTGAACATTGAGAATTCCTTCTTAAACTTTGTTGCAAACCCATCTAGTTGCATCTCTGCTGATGTTGTTTTATGCATATTCTCTTGCCTATTCTTCTCCGGACAATGTGATGCACAATGCCCAAACTTGTCGCATGTGAAGCACTTGATTTTCCTCAAGTCCTTCTTTCCCGGTTGTGAGCTTGACTCCTCACTGTTACCCTGCTTGTTGGAACCCTTTCCTTTTCCCTTCCTTGTCTTACTGACAAGGACCAGGTTCTCCTCCTCTTCATCTTCCTACTTTTTTCTCTTAGACTTCTCCTAAGTCTCTTATTATATGCAATCATCCCAAACTCTCTACCAATATAGGATATTTTCTGATGTGCAAACTACCTTGAAAAATGGTTCCCAAGACTTGGTAAGACCATTCAATGCCACATTCACAAGATTTTCATCCTCATTTTTCTCCCCTGTGGCTACAAGTCGGTCATGTACCTGTGTGATCCTCTTGAGATAGCTAGTAAAATTATTTGATCTAGACATCTGAATCGATCTGAGTTTATTCCTTAAGACCATATTCCTATTTGTGTTCTTGCTCTGGAATAAACTTACCAGGGAATCAAACATTTATTTGGCCATGTTTATATCATTTAGGTGAAGATTATTCTTCACCAAATCTAGGAGGAACCTTTCTTCTTTGATATCCTTCTTTTTGTGAGCATCTAAATCTATCGGATCTATCGGTGGAGTAACTACTTTATCCACTAACTCCCAAAGGTCATATTCCTTCAATGCCAAAGTCACTCTTTCTTTCCAAGATAGGAAGTTGGATGCTCCATCCAATCTGTCTTCAACTCTCAACGATGTTGTTTCCATCCCTAAGACCTGGTACACTTCCCTGGATATAACTTGCTACTGAAAAACTTCCCCTACACTCATCTGTACATCCTATACGTGACTTTCAACACTGCAAATCACATATATACATGATTCGACGCACTATAAATCACATATCTACGCTACTCAACCCACTACAAATCATGTATGCACGTGACTCTGTCTTTTGTGAATCCTGTATGCCTTTGTACACTTACAAAAACTTAGCTTTGCCTTAGTACGATTGTTTCCCGAAAAACTTTGTCCTCTGATTTCTTCCATTTGGTTATGGATCTGCTATGGATCTGAGATGTGGCTTCTCTTTAGATCACCTGCTCTGATACCATGTTGAAATTTCTCTGATTCAACACCCGAAAATTATCTCAAAACAAAATCACTTTATCTACTACAAGCACAACTAAGTAATCAACTAAACATGCAACGGAAGCATAAATAAAGAAACTAAATAAAGCACACATAAACACCAATATTTTTGGGTAGATACCCTTGGAAAAAACCACTGAAGGAAAACCAGTGATGAGAATGATTTTATTATGCTAAAATCAAGGTTGCCATAACAGGGATAATGGGCCATTGAGAGAAATACAACTACAAACTAACCTAACAAGGTATGACCTGTTGTACAACCAATTCTGGCATGCTTTTCAAGGAATACATGATTCCCCTTCTTGTAAATCGTGTATATACGTGACTATCTACACTGTGAACCATGTATCCATACAAAAAACTTGTCTGGCAAGATTTGTATGATCTGACACTCTCATGTGGCTTCCTCGGAATGAAACCCACCCGTATAAGTCTCTTTTCTCTCTTCTCCTTGACCTGATCTGTACATGGAAGTCCTTCTGCTTCCCTACCCAAAATCTCCTTGAATCAAATTCCTCCTTGATCAAGGCTCTCAAGTATCAAGTCACCTTGAGTTTGTCAAGTGTAAGAAAGGATCCTTCTTTTCTATATTTTTGTGAATGTGTCTCCTCCTTTTCCCTGGCCTTACTTTTATAATCATGAGTTATAATTTATTTCAAATATCACTTGAGATTTAGATTGCATGCTAAGATGTCCCCGAGGTGTAGGACAGTCGATGACGGAGTGTGTTGTTAAGCCACTCTGTGTTGTTAAAGTCACCGGTTCGAAACTTGCGGGGACAAAAAATCCAACCATGTTAAGGGTTGGTGTGGCTCAGGCCGGGTGCGATCCCCGGGTGATTTTGACGGATTAGATGCCCCTGAGTCACGGTTTCTCAAGACACAAGTTAATCGTGTAGCCAACAGGTCCCGCACAAATTAACAAACAAACAAAAAAAAAGATTGCATGCTAAGATTACATGCTATGTACTTTTAGCGCTTTCCTTAAATAGATCAACTAATTAATTACATAATTAAATAAAATCAATTTACTTTAATAATTCCTTTAATTAAAGTAAATTCAAGAGTAGAAGGCTTTGGATGATTTCCACACATCTAGACACATAGACCTGTGCGGGAATACCTGTTAGATGCTACCATTAACATCAACAAATGCAACGTCCCTAGGTCCCCACCTGGGCCATACTACAAAAAATACCTCTCTTGTACCACATTATAGCGTGCCCATGGTCCTGCCTTAGCCACGCCACAAAACATTTCCCTTTGATACCATCATTAACTCTGTCTAGCATAGATTTGTAATATTTTGTACAATATTCCCTACATCATTTTCAATTATGCAACACAACAAGCAACAAAACCATGCATAATTCATGTAGAGTCATAACTATTCATGCTAAGCATTCATCAATGTAATGGGAAGGAAATTTAATAAACATAGTGGAAATTAGTGCATTACATACACGCGTTATACACAGAAATGAAGAGCATAAATATGACACTTATCTTTAAATGCAAGAACCAACTAGATACAGACCTCTAATATTCTTCCCATTTGTAGACACTATTGTTCATAACTTTCAACAATAGGTCACCCCTGAGCTATGTCTATGAGTCTGCCAAGGAAAAGGCACTCTCACCATTCCCAACTAAGGTTTAACAACACACAGCTCAAGATAAGGTCAATGGAACCAACTCTAGCAACAGTTCCACCTCACAACCTCTCATTCCCCTCAACCCGTCCCAACAAAGGAAGTGTACCCATTCACTGCTCAACAATCCTTCAACTGTACCACTTCTCTTCCATGGATTCATCAGTAGGCTAACCAAGAAGTCTTAGAGCTATGTGGCACTTGGAACACGTGACTGCTCTCAAGGAGTTTATGGGCACCCACAAGGCTAGCACATGAGGGAAAACTATCCCATAAATTCTCTCACTTAAAGAGAAATGATCCATATGCTTGGAAACATGCTTCTTCACACCCAAACCACAAAGGATTTATAGGTTTATAGCCAAAATATTTTTCCAACTCCACTTTTTTGTTCAATTCAACTTATCAACATGGAACACAAGCCCCTTTCTCAGACCAACAACAACATGAATGAATGACCAAGATCCCCCTAAAACACATTAAGAATGAGTATTAAGTATGCATGCAATTAACTTCACAAGTGGCACATGAAAAAACTTCCCCTCTCTTGGGAACTCATCCCAATTCCAAGGACTTAGGATAAAACATCATCAAGACATCAACCTAGGCTTGGACTTCTTAAGGAATATATTATTATATTCCTTGGCTTAGCCCCCTAGCTTAAACTCTTCTCATAAGTCTCTTAGCCCCCTTTCCCTTTCATGGAGTCATATCCCTCCATACTCTTTTCATCCCGAGGTCTACAAAAGTGATGTATTTTTATTAATATGATAGTGGTATTGCCAAAGAAAAACCTTGGATCATCAGCCACAACTTACAGGCTCACCAACCTCTTATTACATAGGCTCCCTTGCCTAAACATTCATACATACAAGGAACTCTAGCTCAAAAAAGCATGGCTCACCAACATATATAAAAGGACATACATTCATATACATAGTTACCACCTGGGGGTATTACAATTAATAGAAGTTGGGTGTCATTGTATTGTTGTACTCTCAACTATAACTCAATATAATCTAGATCAATTCCTCATTCACACAACCATCGAAAAAAAAACAAGAAGTACACACAATCAACAACATAATTCAAATGCATGATATATACACATTTTTTTTATGGAAACCCCAAATTGGAATTTGATGGGGATTTTATTAAGAGGAGTTGATTACAAAAACATGAGCTATACACAAATTTATTGTATCATTACTCACTAAAAATAAATTTGCAGATGGTCAAATTGCTTAGCAACAATCTTCACTCATATTGTGGTAGACTCAATGTCTTCTTCTCCTCCATAAGCATATTGCTTCTTTGAGCTCTCATTTATGCTAATTCCTTCTTCATTTCCTCCTCTCTCTGTTCCATTCAATTTCTTCTTCATCACAGCCTTGATTTTTAGCATGCCACCTTGGAAAGCCAACCATCACAAATGGTTTGTTTCAACTTCCAAGGGAATTTTGAACATTTTCTCAACATCACAAAAACTTTTAAATTCTTATTACCAAATTAAAAAAAAAAAAAAATTGGCAAGGATCCAAATTGGATCACTTGAGCACATAAAATTACATGTTAAGTCGCAACAAAAAATTGTTAAGTGAGAAACAAGATGTAGGAACACTTGAACAGGAAATATATAACATGCAACCATCACCAATATAGAACTTTCGACAATTAGCCATATAAGATAGGTTATAAGAAAGTGAGTACTTATGTAGCAATACAAGAGAGGTTATAAGAAAGTGAGTACTCATGTAGCATATTATTTGTGAAATGAATTTCAGATGTATCATTTAAGCATTTAAATTTACACTATTTTTTTGAAAGTGGCAAACCTATCATAACTTAGTTGTGAATTGGTAACAAGGACATCCATCACTTGCTTTTATTTGCAAATGTGAATTGGTGCATCACCATTATTCAAGGAAAACCATGCCACTTGATGGTCCATAAGGGGGCATACTTCCACTCATACCAAATGCCTATGTTTCTTGGGTTGTTAACTTGTTTCCTTACGTCCGAGGAAGACAAACTCTTAGCCAAGTAGAAACACTTTTAGGTCTCACTCCAAGGGAAAAATGAAATTTCAACCTAGATAGTATCCACAAGAAAACCAATTTCACTTGTAGTCATCTTAAGGTTACCTATAGTAAAATCTTATGCTTTTTAGTAACATCTAACATTAATCTTATACATTACCCTAATTACAATTTAATCTACCCCAACATATCTATTAACTTAATCACACAATCAACTACGCGAAAGTGATCATGAATGTGCTAAAACGTAATATTTGAAGTGTACCATGTGAATATACTCTAATAAAAAAGAAAAAGATAATTTAATATATATAATATATAAACTAAAATAAAAATGTTTATGAACTAAAATAAAATAAACTAACAATGCAAGTGGTCCTCATGAGCAAATATGTGTGACTTTCACATGAAAAATCAAAATACTTACATATTATTATTGTTGATTTAAATATTATAAATTTAAATGATTTTTTTTTAATATTATTAATTTAATTGTGATACAAATCTTTGTATATATTTTAAACATGAGTGTTTCTTCTCTTAGTTTATATTGATTTTGTTGTTAAGTAAAAAGGTAATATCCATCCCAATTCAACGTGTTCTTAAATCATATATTGGGTGTTTAAGTTATTTATGTTGTTGACAATTTTTTATAACTATTTAATACTTCTAGAAAGATGTTTTTAATTTTTTACAAAATCGAATTTTAGTAAAATGTAAATTAAGTAAAATTTTATTTTATTTTTAAAATAAAAAATAATTATAATTTTTTTAATTTAATAGGTTTAATAATTAAGAATATGTCTTTTTTTCTAAAAGATCATAAATTCAAATTATAAGAGGTAAAGCATGTTTATATTCTTAAATTTTATTAATCAAATCTCTTATTTATTTCATAAACAAGAGAGTTGACTTTAAAAATAAATTAATCAAATCTTTTATTTATTCCACAAATAAGAGAGTTGACTTTAAAAATAAATTATTATTAATATTATAATTTTTTTTATTTTAACACTTACATTTAAATAATTTAAATATATTTTAAAATTTAGTCTATTATTAAAAAGAAAAATTATAAAAATAAAATATATTAGCAATAAATTAAATTTAATGTAAATTCAATAATAAACATTCATACAAACATATAAAACACTATAAAAATAAATCAATTCAATAAATTAGAAGATAAAGAAATTGACTTAATTCTATTTATCATCATTTTTTAAGCAAAATACAATGTTAACGACAAATTGCGGAATATTTATATATACAAGAAATCTCTATCTTAATTTTTTTTCTATCGAATCCAAAATTAAAATAAACTTATAATAACAAAATATTAATATTAATGTATTATATTTATTATTTTAGCGCGGTGTGCCTGTATGGTCCACCAACACCTAGATATATTTGCCGCTAAATATTGCGGCCAGATGTGTATCTTTCTCAAAATTATTATTTTGTACTTTTTATATATATTTAAGTAGAAAGGTTTATATCTATTGGTAATGGTATGATTAATGATCTTTTAATTTAAAATTTTAATCTGATGATTGATGAAGATGCTGGCATATTTTTAATAGTCCTCTCAAATCAATGATGTGATTTATTCTTCATAACTTCCTTGTATTTTTTAATACATCATTTAACCTGTTTACTTTTTAATATTTACCTAATCATATTAAAAAATTACAGTAGTACCATATACTTGTCACGTTTGAAGCCATTACTTCAACTTCCTTCTTGACTAGCCGACCCACCAAACCTTTCATTTTCAAACGTGGATATCTTTTCGACGTTCTCAGCCTATATCTTTAAGCGTTATCGCCTATATCTTTAAGCGTTATCAGCCGCGAGTTAATGGCTGTGATAGTTTTTAATCAAAAAATAATGCATTAGATAGCAAGGCCGTAAAATCACCTTTTAGCTTCTGCATTGGGAACAATATCGCAGTAATGCAACAATATTGCAGTAATATGGTATACAGGATTTTCTATTTATATGATTTGATTTGCCTGATCATCTGATTTAGACGCGGATATCTCTTTGCTCCGCATGGTTGCCAACTCCTTTCTGATCAGTTCCAATGGATATGGGATCGGTCTTATGGTATTCTGCGCTGGGCATCACTTCGATCATCGTATTCTTGCTGATCGATTTCTGGAGGAGGAAAACCTACAGCAGGCTTCCTCCGGGACCTCCAGGATGGCCAATTGTGGGAAACCTGTTCCAGTTAGGTAATAAGCCCAACGAAGCTCTCTTCCACCTTGCTACCAAATACGGCCCTCTCATGTGTGTCTCTCTCGGAATGAAAACTACAGTGGTGGTCTCCTCTCCTGCCATGGCAAAGCAAGTTCTCAAAACCCATGACCGTGTCCTTGCAGGCCGGACTATCATACAAGCAGCTCAGTGTCTTTCCCACGACAAGTCCTCAATTATTTGGGGTCAATATGGATCTCACTTGCGTATGCTCAGACGTATATCCAATACAGAGCTCTTCAGTGCCAAGAGGCTTGAGGCGCTGGAGCATTTGAGAAGAGATCAAGTGGTCCGAACGATCCAGCAGATTCTCCATGAAAGTATGAAGGGGAAGACTATAAATATCGGAGATATCGTTGTCCAGTCCTCCATAAATCTGTTGGGCAACATGGCCTTCGGTAAACACATGTTTGATCCCCACTCTCCGGACTTCCAAGAGTTCAAAGACACTGTTTGGAAAATGCTGGTGTTGGGAGCAGCTCCCAATTTGGTGGACTACTTCCCCTTTCTTCAGTGGTTGGATCCTCAGGGTATGGCACATAACACGCGAATCTATCTAAAAAGGGTATATGGCATTCTTGACAAATTCATAGAGGACCGCCTGGCCACAATGGACAAAGGCAGGGACGGAACTGATGGTCCCAAGGATCTCTTGGACGCTCTGCTGGACATGAGAAGCCATGAATTTACGCTCACCGATATCAGAGGCTACCTAACTGTAACCCTTTTCATTATCTCTTGTGGTTATCATACAAGTCGATCAATTTATTTAGTGATAGACGGTATCCTATTTTAACAATTAGTGTAGCTACTACTGGGATTGATACTGCCAAAGTCGATTGCTCTCATGTTTATATGCTTGTTGCAGGACATATTTGCGGCCGGAAGTGACACAACTGCGAAGACAATAGAATGGGCGATGGCAGAACTCATATGCAATCCGGAGAAAATGAAACGAGCCCAGGCTGAGTTGGACGAGGTAGTTGGTCGCAATCGAAGGGTGGAAGAAAGTGATACCGAGCGTCTCCTTTATCTCCGTGCAGTAGTAAAAGAAGTGTTGAGGCTGCACCCGGTAGCTCCTCTGCTAATCCCACACAGAGCAGATAGTGATTGTGAGATTGAGGGATTCGTGATACCCAAACACACCCAGGTAATCGTGAATGTCTGGGCAATCGGAAGGGACCCTTCCATTTGGAATGAGCCGTCGAAGTTCGTCCCCGAGAGGTTTATCGATACTGAGATGAGTAACGTGGATTACAGAGGACAACACTTCGAGCTGATATCTTTCGGAGCAGGAAGGAGGATGTGCGTGGGGCTTCCGTTGGCCAGTCGGATGATTCATCTGGTGTTGGCTTCTCTGCTACATTCATTCGACTGGGCACCTCCCAAGGACATGAGTGCAGAGCAGGTGGACATGACGGAGAAGTTCGGGCTGACTATTTCAAAGGCAGTGCCCTTGGAGGCAATATCTACGCCACGTTTGCCACGGGATGTTTACTAGAATGGTTGGCATGTTTTGAAGAATGAAGCTTTTGGCATGTTTTGAAGATTGAAAGTTTTTAATGTTGCAGTAGACTTTTTCATGGGGTTGTTGAATCTAGATATATTATATATCTGTTTTGGTTATTGAATGGAAAGATATACCATGATACTTTATCATACTTTTTAAGTTTGCCAATGGAAATGTCTTAGTAAAGTATCATACTTCTTAAGTTGGTCAATGGAAATGTCTAAATAATTTTTGGGTAAGTTAAGTAATTCGGGGGAAGTTTTTATATTAGTGTTGTTAATTAAAATTATAAATATATTGTAATTAAAATGATTTTAAATGATTTTAAAATAATTTGAGGAAGTTTTTATATTAGTGTTGTTAATTGAAACCATAAATATATTGTAATTAAAATGATTTTATATTTCATTAAGTTCATCAAACAATATCCTTTGTTTTGGGTCAAAATTTTATATTTCTTCTATTCAAGTTTAAGTTTTGTGATTTTTTGTTTTGAAAAAAAACAAGCAATACATCTTTAAAATTATCCTTTAAAATTYTCATATAAAGATATTTGCTTCATTAAAAATGGCATATTTACTATTCTCATATAAGGATATTTGCTTCATTAAAAATGGCATATTTACTATTGTTTTGGATCAAAACTTTGTATTTCTTCGAATCAAGTTCAAGTTTTATAATTTCTTGCCTTAAGAAAAAGCAAKCAAAGTTGACTAAAAAAAATGCATCTTTAAAATTATATTTTGAAACTATCATATAGAGAGATTTGAAAAAGAATATAACATCTTTATTATTATTTTAACCCATATAAATTTTATTTAAATTTTGTTTATTTGATGAAAATTTATTTTAATTATTAATAATGAAAATGTTTTCTCATTTACTCCATAGTTCATTTACTCCATAGGTTAGGTGCTTCTCAACAGGGCAGGAAGAAAGTAAGGTCAGGCGTCTCGATAATGCCGCGGCTGCCAAGGTAACTCAGGCCCCACTCAGGGGATCTCTTTTTCCCACCCAGATAGAGAATTTGACCTTCCTAGGGGTGAAAGTGGAAATGAAACGCATGAAAATGGGGTTATACGATAATTCTCTTAATGGTATCGGGATTTGGAGGAGTTGAGTGACCTTACCGGAGCCCTGGGCTAAGAAGTATAGGTTTTGTAATTTGGCATAAATTAATTATCTTTATTAATAATAATAAGGATTTTCTTTTTCTTCGATACATTGTGTAATTTATTAAAAGATTTTATATAATTTATTAAAAGATTTAGATTAGATTCAATATTAAAAAATTTATGGAATAAAATGTTTAATATAAAATAACAATAAATATAAGAAAGTAAATTTATCAAAATGAACATGGAGTCAAGTCAATGAAACATTCTAGGTGGAAGAAAAATAAACATAGCTATAGCTTGATTTCTCAATTTTGTTTTTTTTTTAATTGTGTTTTTTTAATTTTGTTATCCTTTTAATTGTGTTTTCCATATAGAATTGAGAAACACTTTGTTGATGGGTGAAATGGTTAGAAATTGTAAATGTTGAAGTATTTTGAATTATAAGATTGAAGTTTTGCGGAATGGTTGTAAAGAACAAAACTTATGTATAAATAATATATTTTAACAATACTCACTAGATAGAAAACTATTTTCATTATTAATTAAAAAAAATCTGATGATAAAACATTTTCATTATTAATAATCAAAATTTATTTTTGTCCAAACTATAGTAAAGATGTCAAAATAATAACAAATATATAACCATGTTTGATTCAAATTTGGGTAGAGGCAATATATACTATAAAAAAAAATATCCAATACTCAAATGTTTGTTAATGATTTGTTTTAAAGTACTACAAGTTTTGATAGAAATACACCATTTCTTAAAATATAAAATTATATATATATATATATATATATATAATTTGTTTTTGTGTTCAAATCACTTCTAAGGAAGCAAGTGTTTTTATCTTAGAATTTTAACGGATAATCTTAAAAATGCATTTTCCCTCTATTCATCAACACTTAAAGTGCATTTTTATCTCTATTCATCAACACCTTCTAGCTTGCCAGATTTGCTTGCTTCTCTTAAGGAAAGAAATTGTAGAACTTGAGGAAAAGAAATATAAGGTTTTCACCCAAAGCAAAAGAGATTGTTCAATGGATCTTAGTCAAAATTAAGTTCATTTTAATTGCAATATTTTCTCAATTTACTTTGACATTCTCAACAGCCCATCAAAGAATATGCTATTTTGATTATGTTTTAATAAATTATATAAAATACAATGATTTAGAATTAAACTTTGCATTCAAATGGAGATCATAAAATGGTGCAAGTTAAAATGGTGCAAGTTGCAAATAATTTTTATTTACATATACAATATTCTAATTTTTAAAAAATAGTATATTGAAAATCAGATATACCCCTTTACTCTTTATTGAAATGAAAATTATATAAACCCACTTAGATCCATCTTAACCTATGATCCATTAAGGGTCGCGAGGGATTAAATATCTCTAGATACAAACATCTTTTAAAAAGAAAAAGAAAAAGTGAGAAAAGATTTTCCAACAGAAAGATTTGATCCAGGATTAAGATGGACCTAAACTCGTATATACATATAAAATAATAATTTATTATTGTGTTTTCATATTCACATTTCCACATTTTGGTAAACCACTTGGACTAAAATTGAAATGCATAAATTGAAATCAATAAAATGTTAATTGTTTAAACAATAATCATGATTAATGATGAATCATGATTCCTAAAAAAGGAAAAATTCAAATGATTGTTCATTTTTCTTTATTAGCATCATTTACCCAAACATTTCCGGGTATATAAATGTGTATATAAATAGTAAAAATGGGAAAACATTTTATATGTTTCAAGGATGTGATGTGTAAATTAAAGTTGTAGTATATTATAGGTTTTGAATTTTTTCAGATAATTTTTTTCATTTAATTTTGTCCAAAATTTTAGGAAAAAATGTTGAATTGTACAATGTGAGTGTTTTAGGGATTTTCAACATGCTGAATCTATTTACGCATTCATAAATGCAATCTAAACAACATAAAATTGAGATTTCCTTCATATTTTGAATTTAGACAATTTGAAGACCCCGGTTATAAAAGCACTTCTCATGTATTCAATGTGTATATAAATAGTAAAAATGGGAAAACATTTTAAACATTTACTAGTTATAAAAGCTATTCAATGTATATATAAATAGTAAAAATGGGAAAACATTTTATATGTTTGAAGGATGCACATGTGTAAATTAAAGTTGTAGTCCAAACATTATAAGTTTTATCTGGGAAAAAATGTTGGATTGTACAATCTAAATGTTCTATGGTTTTTCAACATGTTGAATGAATCCGACAATTTGAAGAATACAGTGGAATTTGAAGGATACAATGGAATGGATAAATATCAAACATATCAAACAATATCAACCATTATGATTCAATTCCCTTACACAACACCAAAATTAATACCCCATATCTATGTAGATATGTACATCTACACATTAGTATACCTTGCACATGGCATGGTTGTAGTTCCTCGCTATTTTCCAGGACTCAAATTAGTAGATATCGATTTTGTTGTTTCCTACTGAAATAATCTGCAATTCAAATTATTGTTTTCTTTCGTGATTTTTCTATATCATGGAAATAAAAATGACGACCTAATAAAAATAGAACTTAATAAAATACATAGAATTCTTACCTCAACCTGTAGATTAGTTTATTTAGTCCCTTTTTCTGCTTGTTGATGATCATGCCCAACTGCCCCAGACTAAATATTAACCTCCCATTCAACTAGGAACATCCTCTCTGGCTCCCTAGCTCCAGGAACCCTTGCGGTTTCCTAGCCCCCAAGTCCAAAGTTCCCAGCAACAACAGTGCCCTGTGAGAGTTTCCAAAATGATTTGTTCTCCCAATTTTCCTCCTCCTCCTTCACCTCTTGCAAAAATTTCCAATCCAAAATGAGACCCCTCTCCAAGTCCCCTCCTCTCTTTGTTATCCTCCTTTATCAAATCCCCCTCATTAATTCCCTAACAACCTTATCCCCCCATTAATTCCCCAACAACCTTACCCCCCCATTAATTACTTCACCCACCTTTTAATAATAAAATAATAAAAGTCACATTTAATATATTTTAATAATTAATTAAATTTAAATTAAAAACTATGATAAAAATTAATCAATTAATAATAAAAGTCACCCACCTTAAGTGCAATCTAAATCGCAAGCCTAATGACAAATTAGACAACAATTACGATTCAATCTACCATTTACACAACTTATTCTTAGCAATACCAATATAAATGAAAAGGAACATTCTAGCTATCATGCATAGTGCTTATTATTAAAGTGTTATTAAAGAAAACCTTCAAAAAAAACTATCTAGCCAAATAATAGTAGTAGAATTTTTACCAGCTATCTAATATGCATTAAGATGTTGAGTAAAAATGAGTTTGACCATAAACATAATTATCTTTTCATTAACTACGCCCCTGCAATAAAATCAAGGCATGGACTGTTGATAGTAAGGGGAGGGCGTGGTCTGACAAGAATCAATCACAGTCAAAGGAAAAGCTAAATCTATGTTGTCTTTACTGAAATTTCCATCCCGAATAAGAAATTTACAGTCATTAAATAAATTGCTACCTCACTATCAAAACTTGGCTAGGTGGATTCACTATCAGACCTAGTAATAGCTGTCTAAAAAGGAAAAATTGTAGTCTTAGTGTAAAGGCAAATCACAGTGTCATGGAACTGAATTACAGGCTTTCTAACTTGTACACGGTTCACACTTTTCTGTGTTTATGGATTTGTAAGAGTTTGAACTAAATTCTTCACAACTCCAGTAGAAATCCAAACGGTGAATGAAGAAAACATGAATGAACTTACTGAAGTCCAATGCATCCTTGAATCAAGAATTTGTCAATTTTCTGAGACCATAACGTAAATTCTCCCTTTCTATTAACACACAACAAACAAATTTGACAACTAGGCTTCTTCATAAAGATTTGGAGAGGTTTTGTTATATCTGGTAAATTTCTCTCTATTCCCTGTGTCTCTCAACCTTCTCTCTCTCCATGAGTACAATGAATTCAACAGATGTACAACTGTGTATTCATGAACTAAATGTGATTTCAATGAAACTTCAATAGAATCCACAATCTCTTATGAAATTTCATAAACGCCTCTTGAATATGAAGTTTATATCATTTCTGGGCAGTTTGATACAAATTCCTTCACTTGATTATGCACAGTAAACAATTTGAACACAAGGGTTTCTTCACTCAGAAATTTAGTTTTCTCAGATCCACTAAATTTGGATCAAGTCATCTAGTTAATCTAGATCCTATTATTCATGCTATAATCCTTATTAATTCTAGCAATTGTTATAGAGTTAGGATTCAAGATCCTTAACAAATTTATCTCCTTAACAAATGTTTCCTAACAATTGATGATGGACATAACTACATCATTGGTATGATTAGGCACAGTCGCGCAGAGCTCCTCTTGGTTTCGAGAATAGTCATTCTCTACTAAACAGGGGCAACCACGTGAAGGTGGAAGCTCTAATTATGCCCCCCCCCCCCAACTCACATCACTCTCAACATATAAAAGATATAAACACATACCTCTTCTTTTCAACATGAATTAAATATCAGTCATCTTCTTCTTCATCCAGTTCAACATCTATATCAGGATCTGGTTCAGAATCGATATTGGTGAAAGGCTCATTCCTATCAACATCATCATCAACGACATTTTTCGGTACTATAGTTATCGATATCGTCAATGAGATCATCATCTCCTACATTTGGATGATCAATTGTAAGTTTTAAACCTGTGAAGTAAAGCAATGCATATAGATTCTTAAGCAATACAGAAATTAATCAATGGCTCATACACAGAGTACACAGAGATTTTTACCGAAAACCCTCAACCCGGAAAACCTTTCTTATTTTCATTATATCGAATTTCACCATTCGCCATACAATATATACAATGTTTTTAGGTATTCCGTAGATACCCAAACCCTAATCCCTTAATCCGAGATTAATTTACAAATCAGCTAAAAATAGCAAAATCCGCTAAAAATAGCAAAAACCGCCCAAAAAAAAATTTGGGGCGCTGCACATAACCAGGGGGGGGGCATACTTGCCCCCCCCTGGGACCCCCCTAGAGATCTTCAAACACAGTTTTCATATCTGACACACCCACACACACACAGACATGCAAAGAATATAACACATACCCAACATTCTCCCACTTGTTGTTTTCTTTGCATCCAGGGGTCCAGGGGATTATATAGTCAACAATCCAAGGCAGCAATTCCCATTGTTACTCTACACCAAGAGAACTTTTCTGTGCTCACAGACTTTGTCAATGAATCTGCAACATTCTTCAAAGTGTCAACCTTTTCCAGTAACACCTTCTTTTCCTCAACCATGTCTCTCACAAAGTGATACTGAACATCAATATGCTTTGTCTTCGAATGATAAGTTGGATTCTTTGCCAGGAATATTGCACTCTGACTGTCACAGTCTAATCTCACTGCTTGTTGTACCAACCCAATACCTAAACATAATCTTTGTAACCATATTGCTTCCTTGCTTGCATGAGTGGCTGCCATGTATTCAGCTTCTGTAGTTGAGAGTGCCACTACAGCCTGTCTTTTTCTCATCC
>JASDQU010099948.1:74581-115447 GCA_032191745.1 Picea mariana
ATATATATATATATATATATATATATATATATATAGATATATATAGAGAGAGAGAGAGAGAGAGAGAGAGATAGAATCAACATCGTATAGATTGTACATTTTTTACAAAGACAACTCGTGCCTAACATACAAAGCGACAACAAGTTCCCTAACATTAAAAACATTTATATCATGGCCTATATACAAAATAGCAGTAGTTGGTCGATCATTGACCATTACCACCCTCACGAGCGTCTTGAAAATCTATCTTTCTTATCTTGTTTGAGGATGAACCTTGAGAGGTTCTAGGTCTGGGTGTGCTTCAACACTATGAAGACTGCACAAAGAATAAACAATGTTATAAGTTTTTTTCCTCAATGAATTAATAGAAAAGGAAAATGATACTTTCTAATTTAACCTAAGATAACTCACAGCATATGAAATTTTCAATCGTGAGGGTGTTACCCTCCTGTGCAACCACAATATCTATGCAATTCCAAGCTACATTAGTTACAATGATCAAGTCAAGAAAAGTAAACAAAGATGCATCAAAACAAATTTCTACAACAAAAAAAATTATCATCAATGCATTATCTCACCATGGATATCTCAGGAATTGATGGAGATTCACTCAAAGATGGAGCACTAGGTTGTACAACCTGCTCCAAGACAACCTCTACTATGGTTGTCTCTGTCAATGGGGCCGAAAGTAGTGGTGGGGGTGGGTGGCAGACATGTGGATTGTGATGAACCCTCATAGGTTGTACAAGTGATTGCAACACCCTAGGCCTAGAGAAAGGTAACCCATAAACAACTCCCAAGTGCCCAAGTGGTGCAATACTACTATACCTAGAAAATATATCGGCGATTTGCATACATCTGAATAAAATTGATTTATTAGTACCAAGTAGTAAAATTCAAAAACATAAACACAAACAATTTGAGAATTATATGATATTTAACTTTATAGATGATACATGTGACACTGGTGACTTATCCATCCCATATGGACAATTCTCGACATCGCCTGGTGCCAAATCCTATAGAAACATGAGAAAATATAAAAAATTTAAGGATGTCATAAAATAAAAAATGACTTTGTTGAATCTATAAAATGTGATACATACATGTCTGTATGGTGCACCTAATGAACAAGTTGCCTCTACTGCTGCGTTAGCGGCATGGTTAGGCATTGATGCATCCATAGGTGTAGAGGGTTTGTTTTTGGGATGAAACAAATGTAAAACAACATACAATCAAATATCTATATAAATACACAAAATAAAAAATAAATATATAATTATGAAGAACATAGAGAGGTTAATATACTAATCTCCTCCATGGAACTATGTTTTCAACTACGCTCTATAGGCACATAGCATGTCTTCCCGCAACTCGAGCATCTGTGAGGTTCACATGGATGAATTCTATGTCCATGTGCCATCTCCCCACTATACTCTCATGTGCATGATGATGCTCCAACCCCTCTATCAATGTCATTGGAAGGAACCTCTTGCTGAGATAGTGCGACAAAGCTACTATGTTGCACTAGGCTACGAGTCAATGATTATATGGCTAGTTGTACATGTTGGAATTTCTCTGCAACAGAAGGATGTTTGGTAGGGGGGTCAAGCCTTCTCTTTCAGGGAATGGGGACATAACACAAGGTCTCTCTTGGCATGATCTTGGTCATGTGTGGACCCTCGACCCACCCCATGGAAGTCACCAATGTCAACGTAGTTGATATGTTTACCCATAATAAACTCAATCCATAATTTTCTCACAAAATATAAGGGCATATCCTTATTATTGCAGGGAGGTTTATAAAAAACCATATACCACATATGCATCCAATTTGACTAATCCAAGGATGGATGCACTAGTCAATGGAGATGTGTTTCCTTGCCAATGGTAGTTCTTGTCCATTTCTAGGATCCCTAAAATTAGACAATATTTATTGTTTCAAAATGATGAGTTCTTTGACTTGGTTTGTGTCCAAACAAGTGATATAGTATTCTTACATTCTTTCCCTATAATCAGAAATAGAGGTCAATTTTCCATGGGAACTTGAAATGGACTGCACAATGATGTCCAAATAAGTGGCCAATGAGACTCTTCTAGGCTCTCTAGTCTCCCTTAATTGTTCCTCAAGGGTTCATAATATAACCAACCCCTCATCAATTTCAATGTTTACATTGTGTGGTGGTGGTGGGTTGGGGTTTTTATCTTATTGGTTTTCTTCTAAGCAGTTTAAATTGTCTTGGGGTTCCATTATATTATATATGCTGCAATTTAAAAGCCATGGCATGTAAATCAAGTTAATTTTTTATTTAAAATACAAAATTACATTTTTTTTTTTTAATTTAAATTATTGGGAGGATTTTTTTTTAATTTATATTATTGGGAGAAAAATACTAAATTAGAATGACTAAATTGGATTAAAATTCAGGAAAATGTAACATACGTGGACACAATGGAAATATCCTCCATTTTTTCCTCCTCTCTAGCTCCACTATATTTGCCTAGTTGCTCAATGAGAGAAACTCCACTAAACCTACGTAGGCACACTCTTACTCATGCCCTTGCCACTTTTTCTCAACTTATTGCACTCACCCTCCTATTATTTCGTTACTCCTTTGATGTACTCCTATTTAATCCTATTATTCCATTAATAAATATTTTTTAAAATTTAAATACAAAAATTTACAATTATTTTAAATTGAATTTAAATTAGTTGTTGCAATTATTATTATTTTTGTACCACACAACTGACAAGCACATGGGGTGAGAATATAACATGAGACCTCCTTTACATATTTACTTCCATTTCAACGACACTTGCGAGTTGGTCTACACCATGCAAGCTAGTTGCAATTATTATTTGAATTGAATTTCTAATTATTATTTAAATTGATACTAGTTCAAGGCTCTTTTGTTATTATTTTACAACAAGAGGAGGATACTAGCAATAGTAAAAGAAGAATTAAATAAAAAATCACAAATTCATACAACTTACCTCATAGAAGCAAATATTCTAGGAAAAATAATTGATCACAAATATAGGTTGATCCGTTTCAAAATAAGATGTAATGACCTTAAATATAGCATACATAGTAAATCTCCGAGCTTAAAAGGGTTGGGAATATTTATAAATTAAGACCTCATTCCTTTGAATTAAGGAAGGAAGTTCAAAAGGTAAAAGAAGCAAGGAAAGAAGGAAAATGGGAAACAATTAGAAATAAAAAAGATATTGTTAGCGATAGAGACTAGATGGATAATAATAAATAGGAATTTGGGACACTCGTAATCCTTTTTGGAACTGTCGTGGCATTCCATGGCACAAAGGTCCTATGATAAGATGGATCCCAAGTGATATTGATATTATCTGTCTATTTGAAACTTGGGAGAATGAGGAGTCTGATGTCCCTAACATAGAAGGATTTGTCTTGTAGTCGACATGGAACAAAAAATAGAGAGATAGGAAGAATAGCTTGTTATATTAGAAATATCATTTCTCCTCACATTCAACTTCATAAGATTGATCCTCTCAATCAGTACATTTGGACAGAAATTTCAGACGTCAATGCTAAGAAGATGTATATATAAATTTTCTATTTTGCACCTATTAATTCTACTTTTTATAAGAAAAACAATCTAGATAACAATTGTCCCTATAATAATTTAGAACAAGAGATTTATATTTTGAAAAATGAAGGTAATATACTCGTACTACGAGACTTTAATGCTAGGATTGCAACTAAACAAGATACTCTTTTATGTAATGACTCCAACCATAATCCTTTATGTCTATATGAGGACCTTGTTTTATCTAATAGCTACAAAAGAAGCTCAGAAGACCTAATTGAGAATTTGTTCAGTACTGAGTTGGCCAAGCTCTGCATCTCTTAAGACCTAATAATTTGCAATGGAGTAATGAAGTGGTCAAACTCAAACAATATGAATTGTATTCATTGGCTAGGTATTAGTGTTGTAGATTATGTGATATATGATATCCCCATTTCCAACCAAATAGAATATTTTGACCTTTTAAATGACCATGAGCCTAACTCCGATCATAAACCTTTAACCCTAACTCTAAGATTTTCCATGCATAGGAGTGCCATTGAAGAGAATTCTGATAATCAAAGGAACTTGCACTTTAAAAAAAGTAAAGTTGACATTTTCTTAAAGGATTTGAATAGTAAACTAAATATCCTAACTTATAAGGACAACATTTAAGAACTCTATCATAATTTTACAACTACCCTTTCCACTTCTATTAACAAGTGCTCTTTCGAGGTGTCCTATAAAAAGAATAATAGAAAAACCAACCCTTAGTATGAGAAAGAATGTAAAATTTCTAGGAAACCCATTAGGGATGCTTCTAATGAGTCCTTAAAACTCGATAAGATCAATATGTACAAATCCCTAATTAAAAGGAAAAAATGTGTACTATATTAATAAAAGGCAAGAGCAACTTTAACAACTATGTAAGAGGGATCCTAAGAAGTTATGGAGCCGAATTCTAAAATTCAATACTAAAGAAAATAATAGGATTCCCTTAAGGGACTAGAATTCCTACCTTAAAAATCTTTACGAGTTTCCTAATTCTATGGACACCATTCCTATTGTCTCTACAAAGGAATGCTTTTTTTCTTTAGATGACATAGAGTTCGAGGTTAACTGTCTTGCAACTAAGAAAGCTAAGGAAATTGAAGGCTGCCAAGCTGAATTTTTTAAAATCAAAGGGCCAATACTTATCCCTCACATACAGAAGCTCTTCAATTTAGCAGTCAACCAGGGCTTCCCTAAACCATGGACACAAAGCCTCATTTTTCTTATTTTTAAAAATGGGGATAGAAAAATTCCCTCTAATTATAGGACCATTATGATTATCCCGATTTTAGCCAAGATTTATGGAATTATTTTGGAAAAGAAGATTAGACTTTCGCTAGAAAGTCATGGTAAAAGAGAAAAAGGCTAGGATAGGTTTAGGAGATATCATTCAACTTTGGACCATCTTGTTACCTTTAGGATCATTGCAAAGGAGTTTCACAATACTAAAACCTATTTTTTTGTTGTTTTGTTGACTTTAGAAAATATTTTGACATGGTTCATAGGAAAAACGTTTGGAACAGGTTGGAAGAGACAAAAGTGCCTCTCGAGTTGAGGGTTTCTGCAATAAGGATCTATGAGAATGTTATTGATAAATTTAAAAACATTGAGGGTTGGTCAAAAGAGATTAAATGCAATATCAGAGTCAAACAAGGTTGTCCCTTATCCCCTACCTTCTTTGTCATATACATTGACATGTTAGAAGATCTCTTGAAAAAATAGGTTTTGTTGGCCCTACCCTCACTGGTGTAGTCATCAATATTCTTCTTTATGGTGATGATATCATTCCTATGGAAAGGAGTCTCCATGATCTTGAAAACCAACTAAGACTCGTCAAGTATTTTTCCTCTAATATGGGTATGATTGTTAATACTAATAAGACTAAAGTCATGATTATTAAATCCAATAAGATCCCTTATGATACCTTCGCATATGACAACAAAAACTTGGAGGACCTGACTTCATACAAATATCTTGGAATTGATATTCACCACAAGATCAATTGGAATTATATCATCGAGAAAAAGATTATTGGGGGATGGAAAGCTTATTATGGGATTGAAAACAATTGTAAATAAACCAATATTTGGAGTTGGGATAAGAAAAAAATCCTCTTTAGGACTCTTGTTACACCTGTTATTCTTTATGGATGTGAATTTTGGGGCTATAGTATCTCTCATGAATATTGGAGAAAGATAGAGGAAATACAAAATAATTTTATAATCTATAATATCAAAATTAAAGGAAATATGCCCTCCTCTTAGAACCAAGTCTCTCCCCCATTGAGAGCATGGCTATGAATATATACTTAATGTATAAGAAGAAGTTAAACAACATGGAAGACAAGAGGCTTCCTAAACTTGCTTCAAAATTGAGTCATAACCACCATCGACTCAAGCAAGGATGACATAAAGATGCCTGGTCTTGGATAAACTATTTGGGAGTCATGGAAGAAACCATTTTCCAGAATAAAGATACTATTAAGAAAAACGTCAAATCAAAATTTAAGGAGAAAATGTGGTGTGATAAGGAGTTAGAGGAAAAAAAAATTAAGGTATTATAAGGATGTAATCAATCCTAATATAGAATATCAAAATTATCTATTTGTTCTTCCAAGTGTAAAGAAAAAAATAAGCATTGCTAAGATAAGAACAAATTCTCACAAACTCCATAGTGAAACTTGGTGTTGGTCAATTCCTAAAACACCATGGGATGAAAGAATGTGTCACCTTTGTGACACTAAGAAGGTTGAATATGAAAAATATTTTTCACACTATCAACCTTCCTAACCTCTTAACTGAAGACAAATATGGTCATATTGGAAAGCTTAGATTGTCCATCCTATACCCATGTTAGATCTCATTTTCAAAATATTTTTCACACTACCAGCCTTCCTAACCTCTTAACTCAAGAAAAATATGGTGATATTGGAAAGCTTCTCTTAATGCTTTTCAAGCACAGAAACAAATTCTAAAGAATCGCAAGTAATCACTTACCCTCTTAAGGTCTGATAGACCAATTCAATCTTAGTGGACTTTAATCATCATTATCATCATGATAATTAATTAATTGCATGATATATATAACAAATATTTAAAAAATGAGCAAATGAAAACATATCTTATATATAAAGTAAAAAGTAACATATAAACCTGCACACCATTAATCCAAAAATAAAGACAAACAATAAATTTCCAGCTTCCCTAAAAAGGACAATGGAAAGGAAAAATGATTCATTTCTATGGTTTTATTTATGTTATTCATTTCTAGGGTTTTATTTGTGTTGTTAATATGCTTTACATTATAGAGAACCATAGTCCATCTAGCATCCAAATTGTTATGGATAAGAATGCATAGTACAGACCCTTGATGTCCAAGCTAGTCCCATTGAGTGGCCCGATATATGGTATAGACCCTTGATGTCCAAGATAGTCCCATTGGATATCAATGGATTTTTCTATTTCAATCACATGACCCAAATCACATCCTGTATTGGAAAAAAAACCCAAACAAAATAGTAAGAAATGGTAACCGATGACACTGAACAATATAGTAGTTGTTTACATGTCACTGAACCAGGATCTCTGTCAATTTCGGTGATTTTTTCTTCGTATCCTACTGTGCAGGTGGAGAAAATGATGATGAATTAGTTACAGAGTTGAATATGTCCACAAGAACAAGGGACAAGAAAGAAAAGGCTAGGAACTGAAATGTGGGCACAATTAAATGCCAGGAACTGAAAATGCCAAGGAAAATGTGAGCACAATTAAAAACCCATGGCTCTCCACCTCGTAAGGAGACAACACACCTCGTAACCCATGGTTTAATTGAAATTGAAACTATTTATCAATCAAATCCACTACTCTCCAACAACGCTCTAACCCATGCTTTAATTCAAAACAATGCTCCAGAATAATGCATGCTTTGATTGAAATTGAAATGCACACATGCTATAATTGAAATTGATACATGCCATCCATGGTAGTGAGGGTCAGGAAACAAAAATTTGTATACATATTAAGCTTTTCTAATCATTTAAAGGTGACATTTAGATAGAGTAATTTTTTAATATGATTAAGTAAATATTAAAAATAAAAATTTAAGATTTAATAAAATTGATAAATATATACAAATATTTCTTAATAAATATTATTATTACATTATTGAGATGATACACAAGTCATGTATGTTAGGAATTAAAAACACTTTTTATTGCACTTAACTTCATGGAGTATAAAGGAGGAAAGAGATACCTAACCTACAAATCTTGTTATAATCTCTATGAGGTAGAAATAAGGGTGTATGCAGCTCTCAAGGCCTAATAATTTGCAACGGAGTAATGAAATGGCCAAAATCCAACGAGATGACTTGTATTCATGGGCTAGGTAGTAGCATTATAGATTATGTGATATTTGATCTTCTCGTTTCCAACCAAATAGCAACTTTTGACCTCTGATTTTGATCATAAACCTTTAACCCTAACTCTAAAATTTTCCATGCACATGAGTGCCATTGAAGAGTATTCTAATAATCAAAGGAATTTGCGCTAAGTAAATTTAACATTTTCTTAAAGGATTTAGATAGTAAATTAAATCTCCTAACTTATAAGGACAACATTGAAGAAATCTATCATAATTTTACAACTACCCTTTCCACTTCTATTAACAAGTTCTCTTTTGATGTGTCCTATAAAAAGAAAAATAGAACAACCAACCCTTGGTATGATAAAGAATTTAATATTTCTAGGAAATCCATTAGGGATGCTTCTAGTGATTCCTTAAAACTTGATAAGATCAATACGTACAAAGCCCTATAAGGAAAAAAATGTACTATATCAATAAAAGGAAAGAGAAATTTTCACAACTATATAAATTGGATCCTAAGAAGTTCTCATGCCAAATTCTAAAATGCAATACTAAAGAAAATAATAGGATTCCCTTAAGGGACTGAATTCCTACCTTAAAAGTATTTACGAGTTCTCTAATGCCATGAACAACATTCCTATTGTCTCTACAAAGGAAGAATTTTTTTCTTTAGATGACACAGAGTTCAAGGTTAAGTGACTTGAAAATGGGAAAGCTAAGGACATTGAAGGCTACCAAGATGGAACTTTTAAAATAGGAGGGCATATCCTTATCTCTCATATACACAAGCTCTTCAATTTAACAGTCAAGCAGGGATTCCCTAAACCCTAGATGCAAAGCCTCATTGTTCCTATTTTTAAAAATGGGGATAGAAACATTCCCTCTAATTATAGGACCATTATGATTAGCCTCATTTTACCCAATCTTTTTGGAATTATTTTGGAAAAGAAGATTAGCCTTTGGCTAGAAAGTCATTGTAAAAGAGCTAAAGGAAAGGTCAGGTTTAAGATATATCATTCAACTGTGGACCATATTGTTACCTTTAGGATCATTGCAGGTGTGTTCCACAATATTAAAACCAATATTTTTTGTTGTTTTGTTGACTTTAGAAAATATTTTGACATGGTTCCTATGAGAAAACATTTGGAATCGGTTGGAAGAGATACAAGTGCCTCTCGAGTTGAGGAATGTTGCAATAAGGATGTATGAGAATGTTATTAATAAGTTTAAAAACACTAAGGGATGGTCAAAAGAGATTAACTGCAATATTGAGGTAAAAGAAGGTTGTCCCTTGTCCCCTACCCTTTTTGGAATATACATTGACAAGTTAGAAGATTGCTTGGAAAAAGTAGATTGTGTCGGCCCTGCTGTAACATCCCCATCCACCAACAGTGTCGGGAAATGCCACTACTCACACACTTTAATTAGTGATGCAGACCTCCTACCTCAGCAGGGTCCACTGACCTCCTGGTCTTTGGATCGTTCTTCTGTCTGAGTTGGATTAAATCCTTCGATTCCCTGATGGAATCCTACTTTCTAATCCACATGTCCTTTACAAAAATCCACCTCCATGACTAGGAACCAAGAAAGAGCTTCCTTCACACGACCACAGGCTGTGATCGCATGCCCAACAAAAGGTGCTTCATATTTCGGGACTTCGGGACTTCTGCAGGTGGGCTAATCGTGACTCCCTTTTTACCGAATCCCCAATTGACGATTTCTCTCTAGGACCATATCTACGGTCCTACACTATCCCCTTGATCGACGACTATGATAGTATCACAATTTCGCGTAGTGGGATATTCTATGCGAGTCAACTCTGACTCTCCATTCCCCGTAATCCCGATATTTGGGTTAGGTGCCTAGATCTCCGATATCTCCTCCCTTAACCTTTGGTTCATGTGACCCTTTCTTGTGACCTAGGGCCAATCCTACGAGCACATAAGGACTTCATGTTTTGCAAACACAAAAGACTCCTCACCTCTGGTCTTCCGATCCACGAAACTCTGAAATATGCTCTGCTGCAGATCAATGGTCCATGCTCCTTCTTGGATATGATGGCTCAAATGTAATCACAAGTTTGGGCCTTGCGAGTTCTTAAACTATTCCATTTGACTTGTCTCTTGTGCGAGTTAGTGAAGTGTTGATCGCCTGCCATGTGTCCCCTGTGTGTGTATCTTCGCCACTTTTCACCCTGGATCCAACAATCCAGAATGATTTCATGAATTTTCCTTTCGTGATTTTGTTCCTCTCCTCCTTGGAAATATCTCGATGTCCAATTTCAGGAACACCCCAAATCTACTACTATGCATCCTCTTCCAGATCTACAGCTGTCGTCCGCTCCGGGACTCCGACCTTTGACGATCTCAAATCTCAGCACCCGTAAGTCTCTGGCTGCAACTCCTCGAAGTCCATGATCTAGTGACACCTATCCCTCCTCCAGATCGATGATTGTCACTCGCTTCGGTTTTTTGGGCTTAAGTGATCCCAGATCTCAACCTCCTCTTTCATAATTCTCCCGGAGTGCTTTCTCTTGGAGTTCATGATCTCGCACCACGCATCCTTTTCTTGTTCCGAGGTCGAGATTTCCTCTGGCACTTCGATCTTCGGGAGTTGGAACTCATGTACACTTGTTTCTCTCGAAGTGATTTTACTTGGAATGTTGGGATTTCTTCCACATTTCCTTCTCGATGATGAACGACCCCAAATGACTTCGTGACTTCGGAACTTTGACAAGCCCATTTTCTTGTGTACAAAAAGGGTTAAAGCTCATGCACTTTACCTTGATCCAACGATTGTTTTTCCACGTGCTCCTAGATCCTATGTCCATATATGATCTCTCTTGCACACTCTCTTATATGACTGGACATGGGATTCAATAGTCCATATTTTCTCCTTTGCAGCGGATCTAATGGTTGTCGACACTCCTCCTCCTGGGATTTCTATTTCTTCGTGAATTGGAATATTTTAATGTTTCAATGGCTTCGACCTTGGATTCTTCTACAAGACTTGCGACTTTGGGTCTCATCTATGTTTTCCCTCCTGATCTTTGGCAATGAAACTTGATCTTGGCCCTGCGCACACTTGCACTCTACATGCAGCTTCATGCTATCTCTTATGAGATTTTCAACTCACTCATTTTGTAAGGGACTCGCCCTTCTGCTAATTCTAAAAGACTTCAATTTCCCACCTGACACATTTTGTGCTCAACCTACTGAACTTTGGAACTTGAAACAAGTTCACTCTGCGCTTTCTCCTTATGCTTCGACTAGCCTTCATATGGCTGTCTTTCAACACTTCGTCTAAGTGTTGGCCTGGTGCACTCCTTTCATAGATCTTCCTCCAGAGTATTTAGTAACTCTGTATCAACCCTTTCACTCTTGGAAGGTATATAATTTCCCTCTGGATGACTTATGCTCAAGCACTCCTTTCTAAGCCGACATAGTATTCGGTAACTCTGTCAGTGTCTTCTCCTCAACAATTCTCTTTTCTCAGAACTCAAAACAGAGTCCTTCCATGCACTCCTTGCACTTGCTTGATGCCCTCTTGGAAGAGACCTACAAAAACTTTTGTAGTTCTTTCTCTCTGTAACTTATCTACACAGTCTTCCCTCCAGAGTATTCAATAACTATGAGGCTCTCCTTGAGTCTGTAAACTATCGTGGTGTTGCCTCCTGACACGTTCTCCTCTAAACTAGACAAAGAGATTCGCGCTGGAAACAGAACTCTGAACATTGTGTTGTGCACTCCTTGCACAACCTAAAGAACCCATAATGATACTACAAACTCAAACAAATATTGAGAAATCTATATTCCTACTGTAAATTAAACTTATCATACATCTACAACATTCATTCATGAAACATAAACACATGAACAAAAATATGCAGGAAAAAATACTTTTCTATTAATCTCTTTGTATCTATACAGATGATTTACAAAAACTGGACTGCTCAGAGTCTCACTTCTCCCAATCTCTCTCTTCGAACTTCTAAGACCTCCTAAGGCCTATCTACCTTGCTTGAGATCTCTTTCCTATCTCCTATCTTTATTTTACTTAATTACAAAAGAGGGCTCTATGAGATTATCCTCTTCATCATCTTAGTTTCATCGCTTTCTCAGTTACGACACCATACCTCTATGGTTACATGCCATAAATGGGTGTCACAGACCTGACTACAATCTTGACTAGCTGTAGGAAACCATTAAAGGAAACCTCAACCACTACTTGTACATGGGCGTGGTTGGATCTTACAATGTTTCAACATGAATGATCTGTATCAGATCATATTCCAAAAAATTAAAAGTGGGAGGGTTGGCGCCTCTCCCTTCCTCCATTAATGCACGTTGAATGTGTTGGCTGGATGGTGCATTGCTGACATGGAGCGATTCTCCTGCATCACTTAGCTTTGATACCAATTTGTAACATCCCCAACCTTCATGGGCTGGGTAATGCTACCAACACAACCTTAAATTTATCTTTTACTGCCCTGATCTGTGACAACTCCCACCTTAAACTATTGGGCTATGCAACACAAAGATACTTCTGGAAAAACATACACATCCATATAAACATAGAATGACTATTCTACATATATATAAAATAATAATGTGGAAATAATAGTAAGCCTACACATGAAACATATACAACATACACAGGCAATACTCATCAATTACAACATATGTACTATTACACAACATGTAAATGAACATAAAAGCGATACTTATCTTTTATTAGAAGAACACCAACTGCGTGCAGACCTTCCACGAACCTTCCAGCCATAGACCATGTTATTCATCATGCTCAAAGTGGGTCACCCCTGAGCTGGGACTAAGCTCCACCCAAGGCAAGGGAATCCTAGACTAAGCTAAGGTTACAGGAAACCGCACAATGCAACTAGAAGGATTCTCTCCAGGAGCCTTATTATGCCCACTACTCATGGATTTCCATTCCCCACGTGCTTGTTCCACTCCGTGAATGTTCACCTTCACTATTCCATAGTCCATCGGCTGCTCCACTTCCCCTCTCAAGGTCTCGAAAATAGGTTGGATGAGGAATTCTCAGAGCTTCATAGCTGGTGTTGGACTCTCTCTAGGAGAAAACCACTTCTAAAAAAAATCTCTCACCTAGAGAGAGCTTCTCACAGGCCTAAAAACCTGCCTCTTCAACCAAGGGCCTGACAACCTGCTTCTTCAACCAGTTTAAACTCAATTCCCACAAGGTGAGGACAACAACCACTAGTCAATACAAAAAGAGGAAAATAGAAGGCACCAACTCAAAACGGTTAAGGTACAAACTCATCTCTACAAGGAACAGACGACAACAACAGGCCACACTAATTAAAGGATCTGCATAGCCACAACAACCAACAATTATGACACAACACTAATGATTACGGGGTGCTCCAACTTCACATAATACACATGGGATAACTCGGACTTCTCTTGGAGACATGGATCAGTCTATCAGTTTTCCCCATGGGTTTCAGGGTGCCTAACCAAGAAACAATGCAGAATTCGATCATGGAGGTTTCAGGTTCATACTCTAGATGGAAGAATAGATAGGATCCCCACAACAATGTTGGCTTTTCTAGATATAACTGCATGTGCCTAGGTCGAGACCTGTCTTCTTGTAGTTGCATGCACTTCACTTAGCATACGTTCCTTTTCTAGGGACTTAGGAAAACACTTGGTCAATTGTCCACCTTAGCCTTTTAGGAAATAATAATAAATTATTATCCCCTTTAGAGCTAATCCCCCTAGCTTATCCCCTGGGCCCAAACACTTAGCCTCCTCTCTTACCTAGCCTTGTGGAATTTTAGTCCCCCATCACTCTTTGTTCGTGGTCAGTCTACATGCAGCGATGTTTATATTTTTATTAATGATTTTGCATAATTACATATACAAAACATGCTCATGGCCTTAGCATCCCAGGCTCTCTGGCCTAATAATCACATAAGCCTCCTAGATTATTATAACTCGTCTCACCAGCTTAACAAACATGTTTATGATTCATAATTAGAACTGGGGCTCTACTGAGGGATATTACAGTCCCCTCCCCTTATTTTTTCATTCTCCTGAGTGCAAGTTGTTTATACATATATAATTCAAAAACTTATTCGAAAAGATCCAAGATTTAGCTATTGGAAGCCCATTATCCACCTGGTGCTCTACTTTCAAGCACCAATTCTAGTGTTCATTCTACAGGTGAAACTCAATTGATTTATTCCATAAGGATGATTCAAGAAATCATTCATCTCATTTATCCTTGTTACATGCTTCAATTAAACCATATTGAAAGCATCGACTGGTTGTAGATCCATGACATTCTACCTAGCCTTAAATCTCACTGTTGATAAACTCTTAGCAGGACTATGGCTCCATAGACATAAACACTCTGCTCCTACACCTATTCATTCAAAAGAAACATTATAACATATATGAAATGTGTATATGTGTGTGTGTGTGTGTGTGTGTGTGTGTGTGTGTGTGTGTGTGTGTGTGCATGTGTGTGTGTGTGCATGTGTGTGTGTGTTTGTGTACAGAAAATTTTAATAACATTATAACATGTATACAAGATACACAACATACAATTTATAGAGAATTGGTACTTATCTTTTGATTGAGAATACCTTCCACCCCTGAGCAGGGCTATGACTCGATCGGGGCAATGGATTCCCAAGATAGCCATGGTCCACAATCTGTATCCACATGGTCTAGAAAAAATTACCAAACCTCGACAACACTCCAACCAACGATCTCTCATTCCCCCAAATGCATGTCCCACCCTAGGAGGGTACACGGTCACTATCAAACAGTCCATCGATTGCTACACCTCCCTTTCCATGGGCTTCAACAATAGGTCGGCTCGAGAAGTTGCAGAGCATTGTGGCTCTTGGAGTTCCAACTAACCTCAAAGGTCTCTAGGTACCCTCCAGGCCTCATACCGGGGAACCTGTCCCCACACTTCTCCCTCTAGGGCTCTAGCCTTCTCCAAGGCAACCCAAGGAGAAGTGTACACACACTCAGCTCCACCGGGGATTCACAGGGTAAGATCTGTTGTCTCCAATTAGCATCTTCCCTGAGCTACTCTTTGTAGTCAGCATTCCAACTTTAATCAACATCATCTCATTTGCATCACCCACATGCAGTTATCATGAGAAGACATAAAATAATTTATTTAGAAACTCAAACTTAGTTCAAAGGGAATTCATCTTTTCCCCAAAACATGAAATTATATTCATAACTCATCTTGGCTGTCACCATATTATGAATGTAGCCATCCTTTTGGTTTTCCACAAGCACCAAACTGCATACCATTTGTAACGTCCCCATCCATCAACCCCACGGTCGGGAAACGCTACTACATAGAATAACACTTATATATTATACATTTAAATGAATTTAAATGACTTCACACATCGTAAACACATAATTACTACTAACATATAGATTTAATGGGATTAACATTAATTCATTCATTCAACGGAATACATGGTAATATTACAAGCATCACATATATGAATTTTAATTGAAACTAAACACATACAGATACTTATCTTTGAAATGGTAGTAACTCCACTAATTACGTACAGAACTTCCATGAACCTCCTAGACTTAGACCACACTGCTCATCACACTCAGCAGTGGGTCACCCCTGAACTGAGACCAAGCTCCACCCAAGGCAAGGGAATCCTAGACTGAGCTGAGGTTACAAGAAAACTGCATAGAGCAACTRGAATGATTCTCTCCATGATCCTTCTTATGCCCACTACTCATGAACTCTCATTCCCCACATGCCTATTCCACCCAGGAGTAAACACCTTCATAAGCACAGTCCATCGGTGCTTCACCTCCCTCCCTGGATCTCGGCAACAGGCCGGATCAAGAATTCTCATAGCATCGTAGCTGGTGTTGGACTCTCTTTGGGAGAAAATCACTTCCCAGTAGACTCTCTCACCTGGAGAGAGCTTCTCACAGGCCAGACAACCTGCCCCTTTTACCACAACCACCTCCCTCACCTGGAGAGAGTGCTTCACACAGGCCCAAAAAACTTCTTCTTCAGCTCCCTTCCATCACAAGGAGGACAACAACAAGCTCAACAAGGAACATACAATGGCAGAAAGCCACACTCAACGAAGGAACTGCAAGGCCACAACAACCAACAACGATGATACACATGACACAAATAGAGATGGGACACTTTGGCTTCATATAAGGCGTGGGTCAGCTTCACGGATTTTATTCTTAGAGGTGTGTGGCTATGCAGAGGTCCAACGTAGAGACCAAACGGGTACTCGGGAAAGGATTCAAGTGAACTCAGGCAGAGTATCATGGAATGGGTGCACGAGTATGCAATTGCAGACACAGACCCAAACAATTTAGACAACAAATGGAGGAATGGGGAACGAATCCCATCACGGCTCAATTATTGGGTTAAATTGCATGTGCTTGGGCCGACACATGTCCCCCATGAAGCTGCATGCACTCCATCAAGTATGCATTCCCTTTTCCAGGAACTTAGGATAAAAGTATACCATTCATGCCACTTTGGAATAATAATAAATTATTATTCCCAAGGACTTAAGCCTCTAATCTTAGCCCCTCTTTCCAAAATTCCAACCCCCTTTCCCTCACCCACCTTTTGGAAGCTTAGTCCCCCATCACTCTTTCTTCATGGTCGGTCTAGACACAACGATGTTTAATCTTTATTAATGTTTTGCATAATTACATATACAAAAATAGGCTCTTGGCCTATAGAACTTAGTCTCTGTAGCCTAGTAAACCCATAAGCCAACCGACTTATCAATACCTGGCTCACCAGGCTACAAAACATGATTACAATTCATAATATAACTAGGGTGATATCGGGGGATATTACAATCCCCTCCCCTTATTTTTGCATTGTCCTCAGTGCAACTCTTTACATAACCTTACTAAGATTTTCAAAATCTTCAAAAATATGCAACTATTCTGCCCACATAGCATATTCATGTTCTGAAGTCGCATCCTCAGGATCGTACCAGGTCCAATGGACCTTTACAATCCCTATGGCTCCATTCTGGATTTGTTTTCTTTTTTGATACAATATGCACACATTATGCACTTGTAGGACACCTTCTTGCTCCACCTGAATCACATTCCATTCGATTACATGACTGTCATCAGTTATATATTTCTTAAGCAATGAAACATGAAATACATTGTGTACAGTCATGTATGTAGGTAATGCAATAATATATGCAACTTGCCCAATCCTTTCTAGGATTTCGAATGGCCCACAAAATATGGCTTCCAACTTCGAACAATTTCCCAACCTCAGGGAACTTCTATTGGATTTTACTTTTAGGAAAACATGGTCATCCACTTTAAACTCTCTATGGGTTCTGTTTTTATCAACATAAATTTTCTGACTGTCTTGGGCAACCTTTAAATTCTGCTTAATTTTCAGCATTTTATTTTCCATTTCCTTGAGCGACTCTAGTCCAACTACTGCCCTATCAATTGTATTGTCCCATCTTACTGGAGTATTGCACTTCCTACCATAAATTGCTTCAAATGGGATCATCTTCAGTGATGCTTGATACCCATTGTTGTAGGCGAATTATACCAAGTGTAGGTAGTCTTCCCATTTCAATGGATTGTCCATCACATACATTCTTAGTGTGTCTTTTATTACTCTGTTCACCCTATCTGTCTATCCATCAGACTCAGGATGATAAGCAGTGATGAAGTTTAGATTTGTTCTGAATCCTTTGAAAAACCCCTTCTAGAACTTGGAGGTAAATTTCGGGCCTCTGTTAGACAACATTGTCTTCAGAATTTCATGCAATCGTTCCACTTCCTTCATAAAGATGTTGGCAACATCCATTTCCTTGTGAGAATTCTTTAACGGAATAAAATGGGAATCTTTCGTAAGCTTGTCCACCACCACGATGATGGAATCATGCTACTTTCCTATTCTGGGCAATCCTATGATGAAATCCATTGTCACCACTTCCCACTTCCACTCAGGAATGGGTAAAGGCTGCAACAATTCTGCTGGGTGCTTGTGCTCAGCTTTAACCTTCTATCACTGCATACATCTAGCGATGTATTCAACAATATCTTTCTTCATACATGGCCAAAAGTAATGGCTCTTGATTGCTGCCAAAGTCTTCTGATATCTAGGGTGCCTAGCATAAGGCACATTATGCATTTCATGCAAAATCATAAGTTTCAAGTCTTGGACATTAGGTACATAAATTCTATTTTTATATAGAATTGTTCTGTCAGTTTACAATTTATAATTTTCCACTTTCTATGGCATCTCACCTTGTATCTTTTCTACCAGCTCCATGTACTGCAAATCTGCATTTGCAGCCTCCAAAATTCTTCCCTTTATATCAGTTCGGTACATGATAATGGTTGTACCATGTAATTCATGCACTCTCCTTCTGAGTGCATCAACCACTTTATTTTCCTTTCCTTTGATACGCTTGATATCAAAATTTTACTCACAGAGAAACTACAACCACCTACTATGTATAGCGTTCAAGGTTCATTGATAAAACAAATAATTCATACCATTATGGTATTTCCTTAGTTTTAACCTCCTTCCCATGAGGTAATTCCTTCATTTCTTTATAGCCTGAACGAAGGCTTCCAACTCTAAATCATGAGTTCCATAGTTCCTTTCGTGCTCTTTCAAGTTTATGGATTCATAACAAATTACGAATCCATTCGGACTGAGGACTCCTCTGAGTCCTTCATTGCATGCATCTTTACACACTATAAAGTCTTCATTTAGATTTGCAATCCTCAGGATTGGAGCACTGGTTAACAGTTTCTTCAATTCTTGGAATCTTCTCTCACAATCTTCTATCCCCTAAAATTTCTTGTCCTTCCTTTGCAAGGAAGTGATAGGGTGAGTTATCCTTGAGAACCTTGCGATAAAAAATTTGTAATAACCAGCTATATCCATAAAGGATCTGACTTTTGTCACATTCTTTGGCATTGACCATTCTCTGATGGAATCAATATTCGAAGAATCTACAACCAGCCCATCCTTCAAAATAATATGCCTAAGTAATGGATCTGCTCCTAATAAAACGAGCACTTGCTCAACTTGGCACACAGTTGGTGCTCTCTTAGCACCTGAAACACCATCCTTATATTTTGTTCATTCTATTCCTCTAACTTGGAATACACCATAATTTCATCTAGGAAGAATATGACAAACTTGTCTATATATTCTTTGAATACACCATTCATCAGGCACATAAAAACAATGGGTGCATTCGACAACCCAAATGACACAACAATCAACTTGTAATGAATATACCTTGTTCTAAAGGTGGTATTTCTAATGTCTTCATCCTTTATCCTTACCTAGTGGTATTGTGACCTGATGTCTATCTTAGAAAATATCTTTGCATCCTTCAATTGATCGAAGAGGTCATCAATCCTCGACAAAGGATACTTGTTCTTTACAATCACTTTGTTCAATTGTCTAAAATCGATACATAATCAAAACATCCCATCCTTTTTCTTCAAGAACATGACTGGGGCACCCCAAGGTGACATACTTGGGCATATATACCCCTTCTTTAGAATCTCTTCAAGATGTAATTGCAAGTCTTTCAACTATGGTGTACTCATTCTGTAAGGAGATTTCGACATTGGAGCTTCTCTAGGCTTCAAGTTTACTGAGAAGACAATATATCTCTTCGGGGGTAGTCTGGGTACCTCCTGAAATACATATTCAAACTCCTTTAGTACCTCATGATCTCCAATCTTTGAGACTTCATCCTTAGATGCTTCCTCCACATGGGCTACAAATAATTGACAACATTTTCTGTAGCACTTCTTCAATTGCATTGCTGAGATTTCTTTGATAGAAAGAGATCTGGGAATTCCTTGGAATGTTTTCCAACTTCCTTCCTCATCCAGGCAATTGAATGCCTTGTTCTGACAATCCAAGATGGCATGGTGTTGTTCCAACCAGTCCATCCCAATTAGAGAATCATAAGAACCTAAAGGAATAAAATTCAATTCAACCTTTGTGCTCAGTCCATTCATGTTCACTGGATAGGACTTAACTAACTCAGTGTCTTTTCTCTTGGTTATTGTAGCCAACTGCACTAACCAATACTTTTCATGGTTTCTTCTTGAAAATTGAAACTATTCCACCACTCTAAGATCTATATAACTATGNGATAGAAAGAGATCTGGGAATTCCTTGGAATGTTTTCCAACTTCCTTCCTCATCCAGGCAATTGAATGCCTTGTTCTGACAATCCAAGATGGCATGGTGTTGGTCCAACCAGTCCATCCCAATTAGAGAATCATAAGAACCTAAAGGAATAAAATTCAATTCAACCTTTGTGCTCAGTCCATTCATGTTCACTGGATAGGACTTAACTAACTCAGTGTCTTTTCTCTTGGTTCTTGTAGCCAACTGCACTAACCAATACTTTTCATCGTTTCTTCTTGAAAATTGAAACTATTCCACCACTCTAAGATCTATATAACTATGGATAGCCCCTAAATCAATTAAAATAATGACTGGATGGTTATTAATCATACCTTCCACTTCAATCATGTGTGATTGATATTCTTCTTTGTTGTTGTCCAAGGATGCATAGATCCTTGGCATTCTACTACCCATGTCCTCCACCATTTTAGCTTGTTGAACATTATGGACAAATCTCACTTTGTCATTTTTGTGGGGACAATCTATGTACTTATGGTTCCCTTGAAAACCCCAACATTGAATGGGCATATGTCTTAGCCTTTGTTCCCCCACGTCATCCATTCTCGACTCTCTAAATGATGGTTGACCTTGAGGTTTGTTTCTGAACAAGGGTGGCTTAGTTCCCGTCTTCCTCTGATCCATCTAGAATTTCTTCTTGTCATTCCAAGCCTTCTAAAAGGTAGGATTTTATCTTTTTTTATCACATAAGAATTTCTCTCTTCTTATCATTATTTTCATGTTCTTAGGGTCATCATATTGGATCTTGTCACTGATGGAAGGTGGCATTCCACTCAAATACCTTTGAATCTTGACAGTCTCATCTTTGATGAACGGAGCATACTTCAATAATTCCAAAAACCTTCGTGCATACTCATCAATGGTCATGTTGTCCATCTTGAGTTCAAAGAACTCTTTAATATATCTGTCATAGTATATTTTAGTCAAGTATTTATTCTCGAAATACCTCTTTAATTATTCCCAAGTGACATCTTTCTCTCTAATGTGTTGCACCTGCACAATTTGATCCCACGACATGGATGATTTTCCTTTCAATTGATACATTGCAATCCTTCCTTCAGCATGAGAGGAACAATTTTGTAGTTAGAAATATTTCCTCATGCCAAGCAACCATGTTTCAAAATCTTCCTCCTTCTGGTGCACTCCATCAAACGTGGGATTCTTAATCTTATTCATGTCTCCTTTCAGTTCATCCACTCCATATCTCCTATGTTTTCTGGTAGGAGATGGGATTGAACTACGATGTGCTTCCTTATTGGAATGATTTGGGGAGAGATATCAATGCCTGCTAACACTCCTTGACATTCCTTTATTCTCAGGGGTCCTTCGACTCCCTGTTTTTCTTAAGTCACTCTCCTTTTCTAATTTCTTTTCGATTCCCTCCAAAATCTTTAACAACTTTACGTTGAATTCATGTTGTTTTTCCTGAGCTTTCCTAAGCTTTTTGATATATGTTCAGTGATTTTGGGTATCTTTCTCCAATCTTTCAATGATTTTCATCATGTTTCCCTCCTTATATATCTCTTCTCCATGCACATTGGAATTCGACCCTTCAATTCTCAAATGAACATTCATTCCTTTTACTTCATTCTCTGAACGGGAAGCATTTGGTGTCTCTTCCATTTCTCGGTACTTAGTGTAAATTTACTGCAGTCTTGACACTTGTTGAACTCTGCAAACACAACGTTTAGTTTTCATGAATTTTTCGAGCTTTGCTCAGCTCTACAACAATTTCAGGCCTTTTCCCTTTTCTCTTAGCCTCAACCCCTACATCCACGGGCTGTGACCAAATGCTATATCAACAATTTCTTAATCAGGACTTCGGGACTTCGGAGCTTCCGGTTTCAGAAGCCTTCATGTGTACTTCCTTCCAATATCATGGGTTTCAAACTTTCGAATCCTCTATCCTCTGGGCCCACAAAACAACTGTGACCAACCATGATGGTGACATGTGGTGCACTTAGGAAGGTCCACGTCACCCCAAGAGAAGTCATCCAACCCCATTGCTTCAACCTTTTCCTTTGGAACCCACTAGAATATGGCACACCTAGGAAGGTCCACGTCACCCCAGGAAACATCATCCAGCCCCACTGCGTCAACCTTTCACTTCGGAACTTAAGACTTCGAGAGTTTGTGGAACAACACATCCCACTTCTCCCGACATCCAAACTCCCAAAATTACAATATGCTCTTATGCTTGATCCAACGGTCAAGCTATTTTCTCGAGATCTACGCTATAGATCTCCCTCGAGACTTCGAGGTTTTGGGTTTCAGATGTTTATGCCTCAACACATCTCACTTCTCCCAATTTCTGCAGTTCTGAATTCCCTCCAGATCATCGACGATCCTTATCTCTCCCATGACAAACGATTGAGATCTATTTCACAATTTCTTGCTTCGGAGGTGTTCACCTCTCTTCATTTCCAATCTTTCAATTTTGTGAAATTCGAAGGGTTTTCATGACTAGCCCTAGCGTGACTCCACAAGGTCTAATGGTTGAGCTCTCCCCTCAGATCTATGGTGTAGATCCCTTCCAAGACCTCAGAGCTTCAGATTTTAGGAGTTTGTGTCTCTGCGCACCCCATTTCTCCCGATTGTCAAACTTCGAAAGGCTTCTACGATATCCTTCCTGCACCTTCTCTAGATCTGACAGTTGTAAAGGACCCTAATTTTTCCCAAACATATCCTACGACTCCAACACCCCAAGTGTTGAGCGCCTCTCTATGTGGTCAAATACCACGATGACTGTGGTTATATTCTACTGCTACTCCTCCTGAGCTTCGTAACATAACCAGGTAACCCTTTGGCACTAAGAAACATTCTAAGGTTCAAAATTAGTCTTATAGACACAATTTCCTCTCGAAACCTTGGGTCCAAAGACTACTTATTTGCCCCATCGAGGCTCAACGTGGAACCATTCTCTGATACCATATTGTAACGTCCCTGGGCATCAACCCCAAAACTGGGCAATGCTACTACGCGGAATAACACTTATATAGTATACAATTAAATGAAGTTAAATAACTTAGCACAACATAAACACATAATTACTACTAACATACAGATTTAATGGAATTAACAGTAATTCATTCATTCAATGGAATACATGGTAATATTATAAGCATCACAGATATCTATTTTAACTGAAATTAAACACATAATAATACTTATCTTTGAAATGGTAGTAACTCCAACAAATACATCCAAAACTTCCATGAACCTACCAGCCTTATACCACACTGCTCATCACACTCAGCAGTGGGTCACCCCCGAGATGGGACCAAGCTCCACCCAAGGAAAGCGAATCCTAGACTAGGCGGAGGTTACATGAAAACTGCACAGAGCAACTAGAAGGATTCTTTGTAGGAGCCTTATTACGCCCACTACTCACCGACTCTCATTTCCCACATGCCTGTTACAACTAGGAGTAAACACCTTCACAAGCATATTCCATTGGTGCTTCACCTCCCTCTCTGGGTGTCGACAATAGGGGGGATCAAGAATTCTCAGAGCTATGTAGCTGGTGCTTGACTCTCTCTAGAAAAAAAAAACTTCCCAACAAACTCTCTCACCTGGAGAGAGCTGCTCACAGGCCTAAAAATCTGCCTCTTTTACCAAAATCACCTCCCTCACCTAGAGAGAGTGTTGCACATAGGCCTGACAACCTGCTTCTTCATCTCCCTTCTAGCACAAGGAGGACAACAACAATCTCAGTAAGAAACAAATGAGGGCGAAAAGCCACACTCATCCAAGGAACTGCAAGGCCACAACAACCAAAAACTATGATACACATGACGTAGATAGAGATGGGATGCTTAGGATTCACAGAGGGAATGGGTTAGCTACACGGATTTGATTCTCACATGTGTGTGGCTATGAAGAGGTCCAACGCAGAGACCAAACAAGTACTCGGGAAAGGATTCCAGCAAACTCAAGTGGAGTATCATGGAATGGGTGCACAGGTATGCAATTGTAGATGCAGATCCAATCAGTTCAGACAACAAATGGAAGAATGGGGAATGAACCCCCATCATGGCTCAATTCTTGGGTTAAATTGCATGTGCATGGGCTGACACATGTCTCCCATGAAGATGCATGCAATCCATCAAGTACACGTTCCGTTTTCCAGGAACTTAGGATAAAAGTATACCATTCACACCACTTTGGAATAATAATAAATTATTATTCCCAAGGAATTAAGCCCCTACGCTTATCCGCTCCTTCCAACCTTCCAGCCCCTTTCCCTTACCCACCTTGTGGAATCTTAGTCCCCCATCACTCTTTCTTCGTGGTCGGTCTGCACACAATGATGTTTAATCTTTATTAATGTTCTACATAATTAGATATACAAAAACAGACTCCTGGGCTATAATACTTAGGCTCTACAACCTTATAAACACATAATCCCACCAACTTATCAATACTCGACTCACTAGCCTACAAAACATGATTACAATTCATAATATAAATGGGGCACTACCCAGGGATATTACACCATTTTTCTTGTAATGCTTCATCTTGCATATAGACAAAAAATTGTCAGTATTTGTTGTACATCATAATTCAATTGCAATATGTACAAAATCTTATGCAATGATCTTAGAATTTCCTGCACCTAGCAATTCAATCACAATTACCCAACAATTAATAAACTAGAACAACTCATCATTTTATGCATATGCATGTTCACAGTAATATCTGTAAGTTCATTACTTATTTTTTTGAACAAGAAAAGTTCCTGTAGTCAATGCTTATGTCACTACTTGACTTGCAAATTTCCTATTGCAATGTCTAATACTTCCCTGAAATGTCCTCAACTTCATGAGTTAACAACATTTCAGTTGTTGGTAATAATTATTTCCGTGCAATAATATATATGCATGTACTTACAAAACTCATTCAACCATTGCATTTAGTAGACAAATTTGTCTCTTACTATGCATGAGTGCAATTCTCATTGCATACTTATTGAGCACACCTTGCATTGAATTACATAATTCTCTTCATATCAATCATGTATCTCCCCATTCATAAGTTGGAATTCTGGCCAATGTGTTGACACATTCTCCACACACTTCCTATTGTCTTCCCAATTAATTGGATTCCTTCCTTTTAGACCCGAACACTACACCAAGAATATAATTCGGTGGTGTTCATTAGTGTTAGGAAAAAGGTTGTAGTCCAAGTTGTATTTAAAGGTAGGAAGATTTTAGTGCCTCTGTGCCTCATAACCTTTCCATATCCATACCTTTCCATATCCAACCAGGTCCTAGTCTCATACATGACTAGCTTACTGGCATTCATTCATATAACAAGTTCTTATCTTTTAATTCTTTAGTTACTACCCCACAACCAAATTATCATGACATTCTCATATGTCAGTGTGTGCATTCAAAGCTAAGAAGCTTCGAGTTTATACAATACTCAAGCCTTTACCACATCCAGTGGTATGCATTCAAATAGTATAATCATGTGATTTTATAAAATAACTCTGGCTGAGGAAATTCTTACCTAAATTCCTTCAGTAATTATGCAAAAAGAGTAATAAAGACTCATACCTGCATGACTTCCATTAATAAATTTTATGCTACCTGAATGGTTGATGCAAGTATAAGCTTTCATGCTTCCTTTATCAAAATTATAATAAACACTTCATCTCTCTTTTGCTTCCCTCCTTATGCAACAACATCACGAACAACACTTGCAAACATGCAAGCATTCTTTCCTCTGGCGGACCCAACAAGCCATAACATACTTGCTACCACAGAAATTGCAGCAACTTCTTTCTCCCTGTAAAATTTTTTCTTGTTGATCCCGGAATTATTCAATTCTTCCCGGATTCTTGAATATTCTTGTGCTCTCATTGTAGTCATTGTACACAACTATTTTATTCTTGAGCACTTTCTATCAAAATAACTCTTGGTTTCCTTTGCATTTATAGTCGCAAAGTAAGTTGATATTAACCTTTAACTTTCATCAATTTCTTGGGTCCAACTATCCCAATCCTATACTTGGATGAACCAAATTCCACACCAAGATTTTTTATAGACTCTGGGTTCTTCAACATCTATTTACTCTTCAACACTAAACTTCTTCATCCCTTTCCCAATGAAATACTTTAGTACTTGAGGTTTTCTTGTACTCTCTTCTTCTCTTTTGCTAGCCGCATAGAATTAACTGAAATTCCTTCTTTTACCTTACCATCATAGCTTCAAGTGATATGTCCAACCAACCTCTTGGGTTTTCACTCGTGGCTCTATGTCACTTAAGATGGATTCTTGTCAGACACCATCTCCTCTGCATTCAAAACCATGCATAGAATCATTTTCTTCTTCCTAGTTCCTTACTGATTTCACTTTAGAAGTCACTTTGCTTTTAAATTATTCTTGACTTGATATCTCTATTCTCTTATGGAAATACCTTCACACCCTTGGAGTGCATCAACAATCCTCTACTATTTTAGCTTTCCTTTCTGGAGTGTTGACATGCATTCCTATTAGCTTGATATCTATCTCATGATTTCTTCTTCCATTATCATAGGATGTTCATGGACTTGACTCCATCCATGAGTTTTTTCTTATCTACTTTTCATACTTGCCATCGCATATTATGATGATATTAATTTTCAACATTCCATTATTATTTGGATTCATCTGATTCGGCTTCTGCATGAACAAATTATAATTCCATAAAACCTTCCTTCATTATTCCCATTCTTTGCATCTCCATACGAACTTATCGTTCATGCATTATCATGGATTTCATATGGCTTTCTACACCTAACATTCACATTTGATGTGAAAAGATTGTCACCTAAACTGACTTCCCCAAACAAGAATTCCATTTGGGGTTTCCATGCTTCTTATCGAACCCAACATCTGATCCAATGACTTCTGAAAAAATCTCATATGTAGAATAAATAATTTTCCATGACCTTCTTCCTTATTTATTCTATCTGGATACATATCTAGCACTTTTTTTTTAATGTAACCATTACATATGGAATCCTCTTTTTGAGACCTTTCCAATCATGGTTTCCTTGCTCAATTCCGAGTCTTGAGTAGAAAGATATAATCCTTTAAAACTTGTGCTTCTTCTCTAATGCACTTCTTGTGAAACGATCTCTTTTATCTGAGCTAATGGCTCTTAGATATTTGTTGGACCCTATCATAAAGTTCCCAGGTCTTCAGTACCTCCCTGATGAAGGTCTGAACCAGATGAAACCCATAGGCTTCCTTCCTAACCCCTTTTCCCTTCTTTAACACAGTTTTTGGGCACTAGCCCCCATTTTCCTTGGGCCCTTAATTGGCATGGGACCACGTATGTGACCAAGTGCTAAATCAATAGGTGCTTACTCGAGCCTTCAACTTTGGGAATTTTCAAACACAACACAACAATCTCTTGGAGTTATGGATTACCAAACTCACGAAGTAGAGTGGATCAACAATCCACATCTACCCAACATCCATCGACTGGCACTCACTATGGAACCTCAAGCATATAAGTTTCGAGACTTCGAACCTTCAGGACTTCGCAACTTCGGAGGATTTCAAATCCGCACCTCCCCAACACACTAAACCTTAATATGTGAACACTTCCATGTCACCTTTGGTGACGTCATTACATCACATTACTTATATTTTCCAATTGCGAGGGCATGCAGTAGCAGTTTGGAGTAACCCGCCTTTTGTCCCGCAATTTTTTTGACGTTGACACATAACCTCTTGGTGAAACCATGGTTTGGATTGTGGGACCTCCTTGGAGAATTAACTCCTATGCAACTTGGGTCCCCGTAATGCCTCCTGGCCATTGATCTTGATGTATCATGATCAACGCCAGTGTGGGTCCTCTGACCTTTAACTTCTTTATGCAACGTCGGGTCCCAATAACCATGCTCATACAGAGTGCCACATGGAAGAATACTAGCGACTGACTCATGGCCCAACCAGATGGCTGTAACACATCACGTTCCATATGGAATTTCAACCTTCCACAGGTTCGAAACCCACTAACACATGGCACACATCCCATGTGTCCACTTCCATCCAAGTGGTGTCATCATGACTCACTACTTTGGCTCTTCGGGACTTTGAAACTTTGGTCTTTGAGAATTCTCTTCGCAACACACACTAATTTTCTTGAATGCCAAAATCCTGAACAAACTAATCTGCTGACACGCGTCCCTCTTGACAGATGGTCTAGATTAAATATGGACTTCAGAGATTTGGGAGATTTCTCCCTTCACCTCTATGTTTGAATTTTCGACATTGGTTGATCCAACAGTTGAGCTCTTCTCCCCAGATCTACAGTGTAGATTCACTTTGGGGCTTCAGACTTTTTCTTAGTTTGCATCAACTTCACCGAATTCGCAAAGTCTAAAGGGCTTGTAGGATAACCCTTCTACATCTTCTCCATATCTGACAGTCGTAAATGATTTCCCTTCCTTCCGAACAGATCCTATGGTCCCAACACCACTAGTTTTGTGATCTCTCTCTTTGTGGCTAAATACAACATAAGTTGTGGTTTTACGATACCACTACTCCTCTTGAGCTTCGTAACACGACCAAGGTATCCTCTTGACACCCAGAAATGTTTTTGAGGTCCAAAATTGGTTCCTCTTAACACAATTTCCACTTGAAACCTTGGGTCCAGATACCACTTATCCATCCCATCCAGGTTAGACGTTGAAACCTTGGCTCTGAACTCGAATTTTGTGTACTTCGACAACAAATCTTACCGAAATTTTTTTGTCAACTTCCACTAACATGGCCCATCCAGGCTCAGTGTTGAAACCATGGCTCTGATACCAAATTTTAACATCCCCAACCACCAACAGTGTCAAGCAATGCCACTACTCACATGCTTTACTTAGCTCTGATATCAGTTCGTAACATCCCCGACCTTCATGGTTTGGGTAATGCTACTAACACAACCTTAAAGTTGTCTTTTACTGCTCTGATCTGTGACATCTCCCGCCTTAAACTACTGGGCTATGCCAAAGAAATATACTTGTGGAAAAACATACACATCCATATGAACATAGAATGAATATTCTACATATATATAACATAATAATGCGGAAATAACAATAAGCCTACACATGTAGCATATACAAGATACACATGTAATACTCATCAATTACAACATATGTACCATTAGATAGCATGTAAATGAACATAAAAGTGGTACTTATCTTTTATTAGAAGACCACCAACTTTGTGCAGACCTTCCACAAACTTCCCAGCCATAGACCACGCTGCTCATCATGCTCAACAATGGGTCACCCATGAGTTGGGACTAAGCTCCACCTAGGACAAGGGAACCCTAAACTAGGATGAGGTTACAGGAAACTGCACAATGCAACTGGAAGGATTCTCTCTAGAATCCTTCATACACAAACTACTCATGGACTCTCATTCCCCACATGTCTGTTCCACCCCGGGAATATGCACCTTCACTATTCAACAGTCCATCGGCTACTCCACTTCCCTTCTCAAGGCTTTGACAACAGTCCGGATCAGAAATTATCAGAGCTCTGTAGTTGGTGCTGGACTCTCTCTAGGAGAAAACCACTTCCCAGTAAACTCTCTCACATGGAGAGAGTTTCTCAAAGGCATGACAACCTACCTCTTCAACCACGGGCCTGACAACCCGATTCTTCAACCAGTTTCAACTAAATTCCCGCAAGGTGAGGACAACAACCACTGGTCAATACAACTCAGGAAAACAAAAGGCAACAACTGAAAACAATTAAGGTATGAACTCAACTCCGCAAGGACAAAATGATGGCAGCAAGCCACACTCATTCAAGGATCTGCGTGGCCACAACAACCAACAGTTGTGACACAACACAACACAGATGCAAGGATGATTTTATAGATGGAAATTTATTTTAAAATGAAGAAACCTTGGCAAATCTTACTAATCCTTAATGTGAAAACTATAAAATGTTTGGCGATATTTTTGTAAAAATATTCAAATCTCTACGGATTTTATATAGTTTGTATAACATTTTGGTGATTTTTATGGTAAAATAATTTTATCCTATAGAATTTGGATGAATCATTTTTAGAATAACAAATCTGTTTTTGGTGAAAAACCATGGAAAATTAGCCCATTAGCGAAATTTAGCCCCTAAAATCATCCCTACACAGATGATTACGAAGTGCTCAAACTTCACAGGATACACACGGGATAGCTCGGATGTCTCCCAGAGACACAGATCATTCTGTCAGTTTTCCCCACGGATTTTAGGGTGCATGACCAGGAAATAATGTAGAGGCCAATCATGGAGGTTTTGGGTTTAGACTTAGGATGGAAGAATGGACAGGACCCCCCCACCAGTGTTGGATTTCCCAGCTATAACTACATACGCCCAGGTTGACACCTTTCTTCCTGCAGCCGCATGCACTCCACTTAGCATACGTTCCTTTTCTAGGAACTTACGACAACACTTGGTCAATTGTCCACCTTAGCCTTTTAGGAAATAATAATAAATTATTATCCCCTTTAGAGGTAATACCCCTAGCTTAGTCCCTAGGCCCAAACACTTATCCTCCTCCCTTACCCAACCTTATGGAAGCTTAGTCCCCCATCACTCTTTCTTCGTGGTCGGTCTACATGCAACAATGTTTATATTTTTATTAATAATTTTGCATAATTACATATACAAAATAGGCTCCTGGCCTTAACATCCCAGGCTCTTTGGCCTAATCATCACATAAGCCTCCTAACTTATTATAACTCGGCTCACCAGCCTAACAAACATGTTTACAATTCATAATTAAAACTAGGACTCTACCAGGGGACATTACACCTACTCTCACTTGTATAGTCATGAATATTCTTACTTATGTTGATGATATCATTCATATGGCAAGGATTCCCCATGATCTTGGAAACCAACTAAGAATCCTTAATGATTTTTTCTCCAATATGGGTATGAATGTTAATATTGATAAGGCTAAGGCCACGATTATTCAATCCATAAGATCAATTATGATACCTTCGTATATGACAAAAACAACTTGGAGGAAGTGACTTCATACAAATATCTTGGAATTGATATTCACCACAACCTCAATTGGAATTATAGCATTGAGAAAATGATTATTGGGGGATGGAAAGATTATTATGGGCTCGAAAACAATTGTAAATCAACTAATCTTTGGATTTTGGATAAGAAGAAACTCCTCTTGTTACACCTGTTATTATTATGGATGTGATGTCTGGGGCTATAGTATCTCTTGTGAATTATGGAGAAAGATAGAGAAAATACAAAAGAATTTTATAATCTATAATCTCATAATTAAAGGAAATACTCCCTATCCCATCTTCCTCTTAAAAACAAGCATCTCCCCCATTGAGAGCATGGCTATGACTAGAAACCTAATGCATAAGAATAAGTTAAACAACATGTAAGACAAAAGGCTTCCTAAATTTTTTTTAAAATTGAGTCGTAACCACAATCGACTCAAGTGAGGATGTCATAAAGATGCCCGGTCTTGGATGAACTATCGATGAATAATGGAAAACAACATTTTGTAGAATAAATATACTATTAAAAAATCGTTGAAACAAAATTTAAGGAGAAAATGTGGTGTGATAAAGAGTTAGAGGGAAAAATAAAATAAATTCGTTATAAGGATGTAATGAACCCTAATCTATAAGATCAAAATTATATATCTGTTTTTCCAAGTGTAAAGAAAAAAATAAGCATTGCTAAGATAAGAACAAATTCTCATGAGCTCCATAGTGAAACATTGGTCAATTCCTAAAACTTCATGGGATGAAAGAGTGTGTCGCCTTTGTGATACTAAGAAGCTTGAAGATGTAAATCACTTTATCTTAGATTGTCTAGCCTATAACCATATTAGATATCATTTTCAAAATATTTTTTACACTACCAACCTTCCTAGCTTCTTAACTCAACAAAAGTATCATGATGTTGGAAAGCTTCTCTTTATGTTTTTTGAGCATAGAAACAAAATTCTAAAGACTCGCAAGTAATGACTTACCCTCTTAAAGTCCAATAGACCAATTCAATCTTAGTGGACATTTTGTTTTGTTTGTTAGCTTGTCCGTGACATGTCGGACTAACCTGTGGCTAAGAAACTGCGACTCAGGGGCATGTAAGGCATCAAAATCACCCGGGGATCGCACCCGGCCTGAGCCACACCAACCCTTAACATGGATGGATTTTTTGTCCCCACAAGTTTCGAACTAGTGACTTTAACATCACAGAGAGCCTTAACAACACACTCTGTCACCAACTGTCCTACACCTCAAGGACTGATCTTAGTGGATGTCAATCATCATCATCATCGTCATTAATATATAAAAAAAAAAATAAATTTTTAAATTTATTTTCTATATTATAACATAAAATAAATTAAAATAAATTAAAAATAAAACATAACTATATTAATGTTTATTTAAAAATAAAAATAAATAAAAAAATCAAAATACATTTAAAACAATCCAAAACTATTATCACAAAGTTCATATCATTTTTTAACATTTTTGAAGTGAAATAACTAAAATGGTTGATTAATTTGATCAGAAAGTTCTTTCGGATTTATCGCATAGGTTTTTTTATTTTCAACGTTTCGGACCAAACTAGTGTGGTCCATCATCAAGAAAACGTTTTTGTGAGAAATGAAGGAAAAAAGATATAATAGGTATATAAATACTTGAAAAGTTGTTATAAGGAGCCGAGTTAATAAAAATGAGAAATGAAACCACAAATTATAAAACCTAAGAAATTATATTTTTTTATTTAATAATTATTTATTTGTTTGTTTAATAATTGTTTATTTGTTTGTTTATTAATTTTTATTTAATAAGATCCGAATGGAATTTTATTTGTTTGTTTATGGTCAAATACCATGTTGACTGCAGTTTTATTCTACTGCTACTCCTCCTGAGCTTCATAACATGACCAGGTAACCCTTTGGCATTTAGAAACATTCTAAGGTTCGAAATTAGTCTTCTAGACACAATTTCCTCTCGAAACATTGGGTACAAAGACCACTTATCTGGCCCATTGAGGCTCAATGTGGAACCATGCTCTGATACCATATTGTAACGTCCCTGGGCATCAACCTCACGACCGGGCAACACTACTACACGGAATAACACTTATATAGTATACATTTAAATGAAGTTAAATAAATTAACACAACATAAACACATAATTACTGCTAACATACAGATTTAATAGAATTAACAATAATTCATTCATTCAATGGAATACATGGTAATATTATAAGAATCACGGATATGCATTTTAAMAGAAATTAAACACATAATAATACTTATCTTTGAAATGGTAGTAAGTCCAAAAAATACGTGCAGAACTTCCACGAACCTACCAAACTTATACCACRCTGCTCATCACGCTCAACAGTGGGTCACCCCTGAGATGGGACCAAGTTCCACACAAGGAAAGGGAATCCTATACTAGGCTCAGGTTAAAGGAAAAATGCACAAAGCAACTGGAAGGATTCTCTGCAGGAGCCTTCTTACACCCACTACTCACCGACTCTCATTCCCAACATGCCTGTTCCGCCTGGGAGTAAACACCTTCACAAGAACAGTCCATCGGTGCTTCACCTCCCTCTTTGGGTGTCAACAAYAGACTGAATTAGGAATTCTTAGAGCTGCGTAGCTAGTGCTTGGCTCTCTCTAGAAAAAAACTACTTCCCAACAGACTCTCTCATCTTGAGAGAGATGCTCACTAGCCTGAAAACCTGCCTCTTTTACCACAATCACCTCCCTCACCTGGAGAGAGTGTTGTGCATAGGCCCGACAACCTACTTCTTCGTCTCCCTTCTAGCATAAGGAGGACAACAACAATCTCAACAAGGAACAAACGAGGGCAAAAAGCCACACTCATCCAAGGAACTACAAGGCCATAACAACCAACAACTATGAGACACATGACAGAGATAGAGATGGGACGCTCGGTTTTCACAGAAGGAATGGATCAACTTCACAGGTTTGATTCTCACAGGTGTGTGGCTATGAAGAGGTCCAACGTAGAGACCAAACGGGTACTCGAGAGAGGATTCCAGTGAACTCAAGTAGAGTATCATGGAATGGGTGTGTAGGTATGCAATTGTAGATGTAGAGCCAATCAATTTAGACAAAAAATGGAAGAATGGGGAACGAACCCCCATCATGGCCCAATTCTTGGGTTAAATTGCATGTTCCTGGGCCGACACATGTCTCCCATGAAGATGCATGCACTCCATCAAGTACGCGTTCCCTTTTCCAGGAACTTAGGATAAAATTATACCATTCACACCACTTTGGAATAATAATAAATTATTATTCCCAAGGACTTAAGCCCCTAAGATTATCCCCTCTTTCCAACCTTCTAGCCCCTTTCCCTTACCCACCTTGTGGAGTCTTAGTCCCCCATCACTCTTTCTTCGTGGTCGGTCTGCATGCAACATTGTTTAATCTTTATTAATGTTCTGCATAATTAGATATAGAAAAACAGGCTCCTGGCCTATAACACTTAGGCTCTACGGCCTAACAAACACATAATCCCACCAACTTATCAATACCTATCTCACTAGCCTACAAAACATGATTACAATTCATAATATAAATGGGGCACTACCGTGGGATATTACACCATTTTTCTTTTAATGCTTCATCTTGCATACAGCCAAAAAATTGTCAGTATTTGTTGTACATCATAATTCAATTGCAATATGTACAAAATCTTATGCAGTGATCTTAGAATTTCCTGCACCTAGCAATTCAATCACAATTACCCAACAATTAATAAACTAGAACGACTCGTCATTCTATGCATATGCATGTTCATAGTAATATCTGTAAGTTCATTACTTATTTTTCTGAACAGGAAGATTTCCTGTAGTCAATGCTCATGTCACTACTTGACTTGCAAGTTTCTTATTGCAATGTCTAACACCTCCCTGAAATGTCCTAAACTTCATGAGTTAACAACATTTCAGTTGTTAGTAATAATTATTTCCATGCAATAATATATATGGATGTACTTACAAAACTCATTCAACCATTGCATTTAGTAGACAATTTTGTCTCTTACTATGCATGAGTGCAATTCTCAGTGCATACTTATTGAGCACACCTTGAATTGAATTACATAATGCTCTTCATCTCAATCATGTATCTCACCATCCATAAGTTGGAATTCTAGCCAATGTGTTGACACATTCTCCACACACTTCCTATTGTCTTCCCAATAAATTGGATGCCTTACTTTTCGACCTGAGCACTACACAAAGAATATAATTCTATGGTGTTCATTAGTGTTAGCAAAAAGGTTGCAGTCCAAGTTTTATTTAAAGGTAGGAAGCTTTTGGTACCTCTATGGCTCATAACCTTTCCATATCCATACCTTGCCATATCCAACCAGGTCCTGGTCTCATACATGACTAGCTTACTGGCAATCATTCTTATAACAAGTTCTTATCTTTTAATTCTTTGGTTATTACCCCACAACCAAATTATCATGATGTTCTCATATGTCAGTGTGTGCATTCAAAGCTAAGAAGCTTTGAATTTATACAAGACTCCAGCCTTTACCACATCCAGTGGTATCCATTCAAACAATACAATCATGTGATTTTATAAAATAACTCTGGCTGAGGAAATTATTACCTAAATTCTTTTAGTAATTATGCAAAAAGAGTAATAAAGACTCATACCTGCCTGGGTTCCATTAATAAATTTTATACTACTTGAATATTTGATGGCAGTAGAAGCTTTCATGCTTCATTTATCAAACGTATAATCAACACTTCATCTATCTTTTTCTTCCCTCCTTATGCAACAACATCACCAACAAAACTTGCAAACATGCAAGCATTCTTTCCTCTGGCTGACCCAACAAGCCATAACATACTTGCTGCCACAGAAATTGCAGCAACTTCTTTCTCCCTATAAAACATTTTCTTGTTGATCCTAGAATTATTCAATTCTTCCCAGATTCTTGAATCTTCTTGTGCTCTCATTCTAGTCATTGTACAAGACTATTTTTGTCCTGAGTACTTTCTATCCAAATAACTCTTGGTTTCCTTTGCATTTATAGTCCCAAACTAAGTTGATATTCACCTTCATATTTCCACACCAAGCTTTTTCATAGACTTTGTATTCTTCAACATCTAGTTACTCTTCAAGATTGAACTTCTTCATCCCTTTCCCGACGTAATACTTTACTACTTGAGGTTTTCTTGTACTCTCTACTTCTCTTTTTCTAGCCGCATAGAATTAACTGAAAGTACTTATTTTACCTTACCATCATAGCTTCAAGTGATACCTCCAACCTATTGGGTTGTCACTCATGGCTCTATGTCACTTGAGATGGATTCTTGTCAGGCACCATCTCCTCTACATTCAAAACCATGCATAAAACCATTTTCTTCTTCCTGGTTCCTTACTGATTTCGCTTTAAAAGTCACTTCACTTTTAAATTATTCTTGACTTGATATCTCCATGCTCTTACAGAGATACCTTCACACCCTTGGAGTGCATCAACAATCCTCTACTATTTTAGCTTTCCTTCCTGGAGTGTTGACATGCATTCCTATTACCTTGATATCTATCTCATGATTTCTTCTTCCATTATCATAGGATCTTCATGGACTTGACTCCATCCATGAGTTTTTTCTTATCTACTTTGCATACTTGCCATCACATATTATGATGATATTATTTTTCATCATTCCATTATTACTTGGATTCATCTAATTCAGCTTCTACATGAACGAATTATAATTCCATAAAACCTTCCTTCATTATTCCCATTCTTTGCATCTCCATACAAACTTATGGTTCATGCATTATCATGGATTGCATATGGATTTCTACACCTAGCATTCACATTTGATGTGAAAAGATTTTCACCTGAACTGTCTTCCCCAAACAAGAATTCCATTTAGGTTTTCCATGCTTCTTATCGAACCAAACATCTGATCCAATGAATTCTGAAAAAATCTCATATGTAGAATAAAGAATTTTCCTTGACCTTCTTCCTTATTTATTCTATCTGAATACATCTCTAGCACTTTTTTTTTAATGTAACCATTGCATCTGGATTCATCTTTCTGGGACCTTTCCAATCATGGTTTCCTTGCTCAATTTCAAGTCTTGAGCAGAAAGATATAATCCTTTAAAACTTTTTCTTCTTCTCTGATGCACTTCTTGTGAAACAATCTCTTTTCTATGAGCTAATGGATCTTAAATATTTGTTGGAGCCTATCATAAAGTTCCCAGGTCGTCAGTACCTCCCTGATGTAGGTCCGAACTAGACGAAACCCATGGGCTTCCTTCCTAACCCCTTTTCCCTTCTTTAACATAGTTTTTGGGCACTAGCCCCCATTTTCCTTGGGCCCTTAATTGGCATGGGACCACGTATGTGACCAAGTGCTAAATCAATAGGTGCTTACTCGAGCCTTCGACTTTGGGAATTTTCAAACACAACAAAACAATCTCTCAGAGTTCTGGATTACCGAACTCACAAAGTATAGTGGATTAACAATCCATGTCTACCCAACATCCATCGACTGACACCCACTATGGAACCTCAAGCATATGAGTTCCGAGACTTTGAAGCTTCGGGACTTCGCGACTTCGTAGGATTTCACATCCGCACCTCCCCAACACACCAAACCTTAATCTYTGAACACTTCCATGACACCTTTGTTGCTTTCATTATGTCACATTACTTACATTTTCCAATTGTTGGGGCATGCAGTAGAGGTTTGGAGTAACGCGCCATTTGTACCGCAATTCTTCTGAATTTGACACCTAACCCCTCAGTGAAACTGTGGTTTGGATTGTGGGACCTCCTTGGATAATTAACTCCTGTGCAACTTGGGTCCCCGCAATGCCTCCTGGTCATCGATCTTGATGTATCATGATCAATGCTAGTGTGGGTCCTCCGACATTTAACTTTGTTATGTAACCTCAAATCCCAATAACCATGCTCATACAGAGTGCCATGTGGCAGAATACTAGCGATTGACTCGTGGCCCAATCAGATGGGTGTCACACATCACATTCCATATGGAATTTGAAACTTCCATGGGTTCAAAACCCACTGACACATGGCACACATCCCATGTGTCCACGTCCATCCAAGTGGCATCATCATGACTCACTACCTTGACTCTTTGATACTTTGAAACTTCGGGCTACATGCAAGGATGTTTATATTTTTATTAATGATTTTGCATAATTACATATACAAAATAGGCTCTTGACCTTAGCATCCCAGGCTCTTTGGCCTAATCATCACATAAGCCTCCTAGCTTATTATAACTCGGCTGACCAGCCTAACAAACATGTTTACAATTCATAATTAAAATTGGGGCTCTACCAGGGGATATTACACCTAATCTCACTGGTATAGTCATGATAATTCGTACTTATGTTGATGATATCATTCATGTGGCAAGGATTCCCCATGATCTTGGAAACCAACTAAGAATCCTTAAGGATTTTTTCTCCAATATGGGTATGACTATTAATATTGATAAGACTAAGGCCATGATTATTCAATCCAATAAGATCAATTATGATACCTTCATATATGAAAAAAACAACTTGGAGGAAGTGACTTCATACAAATATCTTGGAATTGATATTCACCACAACCTCAATTGGAATTATAGCATTGAGAAAAGGATTATTGGGGAATGGAAAGCTTATTATGGGCTTGAAAACAATTGTAAACCAACTAATATTTGGATTTGGGATAAGAAGAAACTCCTCTTGTTACACCTGTTATTATTTATGGATGTGATGTCTGGGGCTATAGTATGTCTCGTGAATCATGGAGAAAGACAGAGAAAATACAAAATAATTTTATAATCTATAATCTCATAATTAAAGGAAATACTCCCTATCCCATCATCCTCTTAGAAACAAGCCTCTCCCCCATTGAGAGCATGTCTATGACTAGATACCTAATGTATAAGAATAAGTTAAACAACATGTAAGACAAAAGGCTTCCTAAACTTTTTTCAAAATTGAGTCGTAACCACCATCAACTCAAGCGAGGATGTCATAAAGATGCCCGGTCTTGGCTGAACTATTGGAGAATCATGGAAGACACCATTTTGCAGAAAAAAGATACTATTAAAAAATCGTTGAAACAAAATTTAAGGAGAAAATGTGGTGTGATAAAGAGTTAGAGGAAAAAACAAAATAAAGTTATTATAAGGATGTAATCAACCTTAATATATAAGATCAAAATCATATATCTATTTTTCCAAGTGTAAAGAAAAAAATAAGCATTTCTAAGATAAGAACAAATTCTCATGAGCTCCATAGTGAAACTAGACATTGGTCAATTCCTAAAACTTCATGGGATGAAAGAGTGTGTCACCTTTGTGATACTAAGAAGGTTGAAGATGAAAATCACTTTATCTTAGATTGTCTAGCCTATAACCATATTAGATATCATTTTGAAAATATTTGTCACACTACCAACCTTCCTAGCCTCTTAACTCGACAAAAGTATCATGATGTTGGAAAGCTTCTCTTAATGTTTTTTGAGCATAAAAACAAAATTCTAAAGACTCGCAAGTAATCACTTACCCTCTTAAAGTCCAATAGACCAATTCAATCTTAATGGACATTTTTTTTGTTTGTTAGCTTGTCCGTGACATGTGGGACTAACCTGTGGCTAAGAAACCACGACTTAGGGGCATCTAAGGCGTCAAAATCACCTGAGGATCACACCCGGCCTGAGCCACACCAACCCTTAACATAGTTGGATTTTTTGTCCCCACAAGTTTCGAACCGGTAACTTTAACATTGCAAAGTGCCTTAACAACACACTCCGTCACCAACTGTCCTACACCTCAAGGATTAATCTTAGTGGACATTAATAATCATCATCATCATCATTAAAAAAAAAAAAAACAAATTAAATTTATTTTCTATATTATAACATAAAATAAATTAAATTAAATTAAAAATAAAACATAATTATATTAATGTTTATTTAAAAATAAAAATAAACAAAAAAAAATCTAAACACATTTAAAACTATCCAAAACTATTATCACAAAGTTAATATCATTCTTTAACATTTTTAAAGTGAAATAACTAAAATGGTTGCTTGATTTGTTGACTCTATCACCACATCTTAATAAAGTGTTCGATTACAATGAGTAACAAGGCAGCTTGTTTAGTAGTGAACATGCCGATATTCTGTTAGAGTAATAACCTATTACATTTAACAAGATGGTAGTATTCCGATCAATAAATCAGAAATTTATGAAAGAGGTAAATTAATTCATGGTTTTTGAACCGTTTGCGATGTTTGGAAAAACTTTTTCGTAAAATAAAAAACACGATCAATATTTTCAGTGTAATTTAGCTTAAAGTAAACTAATTCATGTTTTTTTAACTGTTTGTGATGTTTGGAAAAAACATTTTGCTAATAAAAAAGAAACATGAATATTTTCAGTGCAATTTAGTTTGTATGTCAATTTAAAACTAATTCATGTTTTTTTAACTGTTTGTGATGTTTGGAAAAAACATTTTGCTAATAAAAAAGAAACATGAATATTTTCAGTGCAATTTAGTTTGTATGTTAATTTATTAGCCACATATTTATAGAAACAAAGATGCTATGATTTAAATA
>JASDQU010099948.1:115467-181911 GCA_032191745.1 Picea mariana
TTGCGATGTTTGGAAAAACTTTTTCGTAAAATAAAAAACACGATCAATATTTTCAGTGTAATTTAGCTTAAAGTAAACTAATTCATGTTTTTTTAACTGTTTGTGATGTTTGGAAAAAACATTTTGCTAATAAAAAAGAAACATGAATATTTTCAGTGCAATTTAGTTTGTATGTCAATTTAAAACTAATTCATGTTTTTTTAACTGTTTGTGATGTTTGGAAAAAACATTTTGCTAATAAAAAAGAAACATGAATATTTTCAGTGCAATTTAGTTTGTATGTTAATTTATTAGCCACATATTTATAGAAACAAAGATGCTATGATTTAAATATTGAAGATAAAGAATAGGGACTTTGTTATATTTTCAGTGCAATTTACTTTGTATGTCAATTTACTAATCACATATTTATGGAAACAAAGATGGTATGATTTAAATATTGAGGATAAAGAGTTAGGGACTATGCTATAGTGAAAATGTATAAATTTATTATAGAGTATGTTTAGGCTCATTGTTTGTGAAGAAAAAAGTATCAGAAATAAGAAATAGAAAAATGGGTTTTTATTATAGTTTTAGGTTGGAAATAACTTTTCAAATTTAATAAAAATATAGAGTTGAAAAGAAATAAACTTTCAACAATACATTAATCAAATAGACTATAGTGTTTTAGAATACTTCGAGTGTGTATGAGGGAATGTTGTGGTTTTCAAAAGTATTCCTAAATGCATATTTTTCTCAATACCTACTATTATCCACCTTCGCCTCAATAGTCATTTAACTCTCTGTCTACAACTCTCTACCTTATCACACAAGGAAATTGATTCATGTGAATATTGACTACTCTGATTGCAAGGAAATTGATCTATGTGAATATTGATTCCTCTCATTGGTTTTTTGAATGGACACTGTCACTATTCACTCAAACACTATGTAAAATGATCAGAATGAAAAATTTCTTTTAGGTGTATGGAACTATGTAAACTTGTTAGAATGGGAAATTTCTTAGAGATGGATAAAAGGAATTATGAGAAATTTTTTATAGGTCATATTTCCATGTAGACATGGTGTATAGAATTCAAGTACAATACATGGTAAAAGCACATAAATAAAAGAAACCTTCCAATACTAGCAATCTTCATTAATTATGAACACATTAAATATTAACTATCCATGATATATACCTTCCATTAAATAAATATGAACCCAATACTATCCATGCATTAAATATTAACCACACTTCATATTAACCATTTCCATTAAATAAAAATGAACCCAATATTATCTCTACATTAAATATCTACCACACTTTGTCATCTCTCTCATAAAAACATATATCATATCACATTTTATTTACAATAAGGGACACATATCAACATAAAAAAATGTCACAATAAAATAAAATGTTAGAACAAAATAATAAAATATAACAAAATCACTAAACTATTTACTAACAAAATTGATATTAACATTAACTTTTTATTTTATTATAATTTTTTTATATTCAAAATAATAAAAAATAAAAATTAAAAATCTAAAAATATTAATAATTATATAATAAATACTATAGATATAGTAACTATAGTATTGTTGATTATATTTCTAACCATTTATTAAATTATATCGAATCATTAATATTATGAATATTAATGATTCCATATTTATTTATTTCTCTTCTTGTCGACGTTAAAGAGCACCTCAAAGTTCATAGACAGAAAACAATAAAAATATAATAACAGTGAAAACAAACACATACCGTACATCATGGATAATAAACCGCAATCCGGACATCACACTAAAAGATCTTGTATTCATATGAGACATCAGGGTAACAGATCTTATATCATCAGACTAGAAAAATGCCTTAAGATACTGATAGGAATTCATTTTTTACATATTCAAACGGCCCCTCAACGTACTACTGAACGTTTCTTGAAATTGTAAATTGGCTTATGGATTCATTCATTCTCATTCAGCTTTCCACATATCCGCGCAGCGCCACACTCTCATCGTTCTGGTTATCACTCAATATGGATGTGGAAAAAAGCAGCACCCAGAGGAACTCCAAGATCATTACTACCAGAAAAAGTTCTTGTACTAAACATGTCGCTGACGTCGGGCGGTGTTATTCTGGCATTAGACCTATTCTGCCTGAACAGTGTGAAAACTATCAAGTTGGATGTTGGAGGCCTATAGGGAACCAGACACGTCCGTTGCAAAGCTAAAATTGCACGAAGAAACAAATCAATATTGATAACTACGGTTAACATTACCAAGCATTCTTTCCATCGATTTGAAGGTCAAAGAAAGAAATAAAGATCATGATACCTTGCGGTGGCGGCCTGGTACTTGAGTTGACATGTCCTCCGCGAATAGAATTAGAACTCAAAGGCTGTACCCAACGCACTGGGTTGAGACGTGCTGTACACAACCTGTACGGAATAGAGATTAATTCCGTTGTTAGATTAAAAGGCTTCCAGAGCTATTATATTGAGAAATTCGATCTGAGCTCAGGAGTATCACAGCGTACCACAGCAAAGACTCACTGGCAGGTCCAGGTTCGTACCAGAGCAAAATGTCGCTGGCAGCTCGAGGTTCTGTCATAACCTAGTTATTTGGATTTATCAAAATTTATTAATATGAATTTCAATTTGATATAATAAAAAACCAAATCATTATTGCCGAATATAATGTTGATATAGCGATTAAAACTACGTACCAATACTAATCTGGAGTTCCTTAATTCATTCAGTGTATCGAAGCCTAAGCATTGAAGTTGGACGGCCGTAGGTTCCTCTTGGACATCAGCAGGCAATAAATGATCTCCCAACCTAATTCGGTTATGGCCGAAGTGTATATACAAGTCCAACCAAGGAAGGAAATCGTTGACAACGTTTCCGATAACTCTCGATTCTCTGAGCAGATGCCTTATAGTCTGCGATCGGTCCATTCTTTGCTAACTGCAGGAAGAGCCGAAAGCACAGAAATGAAATAGGGCGCTTCAGAAAGACTCAAATCACGGAAACGGCATGCAAATTTCGTGGCACAAGAGAATGGACGGAGACTATTGCAGACAGTGAGATTTCCGAATGATCTGTATCCACATTTTATACATATTTTAACTTTTTATACGTCATTTTTCTATTTCCATGTCATCGTATCTATAATGTAAATTCATTCATTATAGATATTCATTGTTCTGTTTAGTCAGTTTATATATATTATTCGTTATTTCATGGTGTAAAATGAAGTAATGTAATTGTGCTGCAAAGAGGGGATTTTCCCTCGCATAGCTCAAAATCACACATAAACAAGACAATAAGAACTCAATAGGGTTTAAAATTTATAGAAATCAATGTTCAAAGGAGCAGCAAATTAAGCACTTAATCACGAAGTAATTGGAATTGGAGTTTACATATTTATAGGAATCATTGTTCAAAGGAGCAGCAAATTAAGCATATAATCACGAAGTAATTGGAATTGGAGTATACATAGAGCGAGATTTTTTCATTAAACTTAAAACAATTAACAAAAATTGTATTTGCGTTGTTTTAATGGTTTTTATTGTAATTTCTTTGAATTTTAAAATGGTACCATTTTTTCAAGGTTTTAATGTGGGCGTTATAAAGTGAGAATGTAATTAGCTTGTAAAATCCATAAAAATGCAATTGTTGTTTTTAAAGTACAAAATTTAAGTAAGGGTTTGTATCTAGAGCGATTGGATGAGGCATGATTGATGAGAAGATGAATTTAAACTAGTTTTTAAAATATATATATGTGTATATAAATATATATATGTATATGTATGTATGTCTCATAGTGAGCCATTCATTCACCATTTAAATGTTTTAACTATTAAGGTAGATTTTTTTTAACTTTGGATATATTATGAGTTAGAGGCACCAATCATTCCAAATGCAAACATTTTATCAAGTTTTATATTTAATATTTTTTTTCATTTAGGGGATTTTGAGGCAAATATATGTGCTAACTTCATATTAAATATTAAAGGAATTATACATCTAGATCATATGGAAAAGTACAAAGAACCTATGTGAACAAAAAATATTTTTTTTATAAGATTATTTTACTTAAGATGTATATTATCTTAAAATATTTTTTAAATATTACTTGTCAACTTTCAATTGTTATATATATAAATATATATATATATATATANTTATATATATATATATATATATATATATATATATATATATATATATATATATATATATATATATATATATATATATATATAATTGTTTTTTTTTGGAAAAAAGAAGTCCTATAAATTTCTATTCAAAAAGTACATAAAAATAGTTTTTGGGAGAGTGAAAAATATGGAAACCAAACCTATCACTCATATCCAAAGTTTGACTATGAATGTTCATGATGAGAGTAAAACAAAAGTTTAATCTTCCTTGCTTATAATTTATCGCGAGTAAACATTAGCTTAACACATGGAGTCAAATTTCTTAGAATTAATTAACGAGAGTTTGGGAAAGCCCACAAGGCCAAAAAAAATTGCTACTTCATTTTTGATGGATTATGGTCATTCCTCCTTGTGCACTTCGATATCCTCCTCGTCCACCTAGATTTGGATTTCTTGGGTGCCTATGAGATCCCTTCTTTTCACTGCTTGGTCCTTTTGTGTGTCCTTGGGAATCGTTCTTTTTTGTGGAAGCAGATGTCGTACTTATCCCTGCAGAATAGATAAAATTTAGCTTCCAAAACCCATATTGCTTAGCATGTGGCCCAAATTTCATATTGTTGTGGTGTCATGGCATGCGCCACTCTGCCTTCATCATCAAGTACACTTATGCAATATGCAAGGACTTATTGTCCCTTCTTATGAATTGTCGATGGTTGGGGACCCATTCCTTAGCGGACCTCCAAATTTATTCATTAGTCGTGCTCTTCCTTTTTCACAAAACTGCCTATTGGACTCTCCCCGTTATCTCTTTCTCTTCTACTGAGCACAAGTTTTGGTACCTCATCATGGCTAGCCGCACGACTAATGATCAAAATTGGGTCTCCTGATAGTTGTTTCCCTCCCCCTCTCCTCAATTGAGTTTTATTATTCCTAGGGGGAGCGACCTTATCCCCTTCCATGGTTTTACGAAAACCTCTTTCCATCTCTCTAAACCTGAAGCTTGAGACTCTCTCACTATCTTACTAGAAGATCCGTGGAGGGGGGAAAGGATGCTATCCACCATAAAATCATAGTTTCTTTGTTCCCTAATATCAATATCAATGAAAATTCTCTTCCCTCTCTCTCTTCATATCAGAGTGCCCCTTCTATCAAAACCAACGAAGCCAACTCCACAAAAGAGAAAAAAACAGAAAAGAAATCACAACGACCTAGAGGAGGGTGATCTTCATCCTCAGATAGTTGGGGTTGTTGAGGCATTGATAATTGAACTTGTACTTTTCCACTTGGGCCCATTATTTTGTAACCTAATCCAACTTCGTTAGTGTCTGGGATGATCCGACCTAGTAATTGTTATTCCTAGTGTGGTTTAATACAACGACCTCATCCTTCTCCCATTAATATGAAACTCAATATTCTTTGGCTTGCATTTCCACTTCTTTATTAATTCCTCCTCCATTTTCTAATAATCTCTGTGGTTTTGAGTGGGAATACTCTGCGGTTTTGAACGAGAATAATATTTCTCCGTGGTTCTTAACGGAAATAATATTTCTCCGTGGTTTTGAACAGGAATACTACTTCTTTGTGGTTTTGAAATTAATATCTCTCTGCATTTTGGAACGAGCATAGTCGATCTCCGCGGTTTTGAAATTAAGATTATATATCTAGGGTTTCAACACAAATTATATTTTAATTTCTAAGATTATATATCTAGGGTTTTGAACAAGAATAATACTTATTTGTTTATTTATTTTTTAGGAAATATTTTATTTCTAAGATTATATATCTAGGGTTTTGAACAGGAATAATCTTTTTAGTTTTTACCTTTTTTACCTAGAATAATCTCTGTAGTTTCTCTGGACTCTGTGGTCTTCGGAAATTATTTTTTGGCTTCTTCAAAGGGTTGAGAATTTGGACATCTAAAATGAGGTGAGTCACTTTTTACTTTGATTCAATTTTAATTTTAGGTAAAGAGATTTAAATATATTTTATTTATTTTTTATTTTATGTTTCAAAAGTAAAAGTTGATTTGAGAGATAAAGTCAATCCTTAATAATAATTGTTACATCTTTTTTCTCTTCTTTTCAATATGAGCACTCCACCACCTATTCCAAAAACTCACCCTAATAAGGGGAGGGCCCCCAAAATCACCTTAGAGATCCTTTAAGATTATATGGAATTAGTAGAAAAAAAAGAGAAGAGAGAGATGTCAAAATCCAAATAGAGTTAGAAACATTAGAAAAAATGAGTGAAGAAAGAGACGTAAAACTCGAAATAGAGCTAGAGGCAATGATTGATAAAAAAATAAAAGATACCATTCAAACTCAAATAGAGGATAGATTCTTAGGGTTCAAGAGTGAATTGAAAACAATGAAGGATAGAATTCAAGAAATGGAAAAACATAAACAATCAACCCAAGAAGGAGGAGTTGAAGGAAATCACAACTTGAGAGATAGGATTAAAGAGCTAGAAGAAAAACTAACCAACAATTTGACCCTCAGTAATATGGAAAACAAATTAGATATCAAACCCATCAAAGAGGAAATGAATAAGCTAATTGAACTGGACCATGAGCGTAACAAAAGAGGTGGTGGTAATCAACAAACTCAGTAAGTCTGTACACTTTATTCCAGTAAAGTCTACTTTTAAAGATATAAAAATTGTTGAAATATTTATGAAATCAATTTTTAGACTGCATGGTATTCCTTAACTGGTGATTTCAGATAGAGACGTAAAATTCACATCCGCTTTTTAGAATGAATTGTTTGCAGGGCTAAACACTAATTTGAATTTTAGTACGAGTTATCACCCTCAAACAGATGGGCAGACCGAAAGGACATACCAAATTATAGAGGATATAATCTGCATGTACGTAAGAACAAAACCAAACAAGTGGGAAGACTATCTAAACTTGGTAGAATTTGGATATAACAATGGGTACCAAACTTCGGCTAAGTTAAGCCCCTTCGAGGTATTGTACGGTAGAAAGTATACAAATCCAATTAGCTGGGATAACATGGTTGACAGACTCATGGTTGGACCAGAGATGCTCCAAGAAATGGAGAACATGGTAAGGAAGGTACAATAGAACTTAAAAGAAGCACCGGACACACAAAAGAGTTATGCTGATCAGAAAAGTAGACACTTGGAATTTCAAGTGGGAGACTATGTTTGTTTGAAGGTCAAAGCCTGAAAAATTTCATTGAACTTAGGAAACTGTGCCAAGATGGCACCCATTTTTTGTCGGTCCTTCGAGATACTAGGTCGAATTGGACCCGTAGCATACCAACTTGCACTCCCAACTAATCTAAGAATTCTTAATGCATTTCATGTTTCTTTGTTGAAAAAGTATGTTCATGACCCTACTCATATGATTGATTGGAAATTGGTGTAGGTAGAACTCAAAGGTGAGTTTCAGGTGGAACCCCTACATACTCTACACCAGAGAGAAATAACACTTCGGAACAGAGTCGTCGCTCAGGTAAAGGTGCAATGGAAGCACTTTAGTCCTCAGTAGGCCACTTGGGAGTTGGACGGATATTTGTGGAAACATCATCCAATCCTGTTCCAATAAAGGAACGAACACTGAGGACAATGTTATATTGAAGAGGGAAAGGATGTGACATCCCCAATAATAAAGTACTTCTGAAATTTAAAATTTGTTGGAAAATTATTCTGTTTTTAGTAAATTCGAATTTGGAAATTTTTTTGCCATTTATGGAAATTCCGAATTCCGAATTTAACAATTGTAATTAAATATTATGACTGTTGGGCTGAGATCTTATTTGAACCAGCTAACTATTTGACTATGACACTTGTATGAAAACATAATATTTTATATTGATTTCAGGGGGACAAATGGAACAACCATGTTAAAATCAGCTGACCATGACTCCATGAGTGGGGAACATGTTATAACTACCTCTGGGTTGATTGTTACAAGTTGAAAATCAAATATTTGGCCATTGGCAACCCCTGGAAATCAAGGATTTAGAAAGATGCAAAAATTCCCAAGGGGGAAAAGAAATATCTAAGAAAAAAGGATTGTTTTGGTTAAATAGCATATGCGAGGAGGCAGGATGTTGCCTAGTATGCTAGGGAAAAATAAAGAAGATTGGTCTTCTTGCTGTTATGAACACTATTGATTGGGTGTGAGGTAGGAGAAGTCTGCTGAAACTTAAGGACATTTTTGAAGGAGGAGATTCCAAGTTCACCCTCATGGGTTCATGGTCAGGCTAGGGGGTGAATCAAGCAAGTAGTTTGGTTGCGTTGTTCTATGGTTGGGAGGAATGTGGATGTTCCCTTTGTTGTCCCGCAGACCATTCCAGATATGTAATTTTTCCCCTCCTCTATTTGAATGACTATGTCTAGTTGATGTAATGTATCTGTTGGGTGATTATATCTAATTACTGTAATGCAACTACTTGAATGATCATGTCTATTTGTTGTAATGGATCTGTGTGAAAGGGCATTTATATATTGTTGTAATACATCTACTTGAATGTTTACATTTGACTGCTGAAATGTATTTTCTACAGAAGGTGAAATATTATCATGGATGTAATATGTCTGTTGGTGCGAAGTTCATGATAGACATTCCAACTCTAGAATTGTCCCTCCTGTAATCATAATGATAGATGGAAGCACCTATAATTATATTTATATAACTGAATATGGAAAGGATTAGATTAACATCAATGGGGAATTTTCCTTTCTGTAATTAAATTTCCATATGACTAAACATAGATCCTACGGAACATCGGTATATATTTATAAACTGATATGGAAATGAAATTATATATATGTGTATATATAGAGGTACAGATCTATTTACTGTTGGTGCCTTGTATAATCAACATTGACTAAAGGAGAATCTAGTGAGTATAATAGAATTACTTTTATAAAGAATTTTAACCCAGACATCAACGACATAATTCACAAACTTTAAAAAACCTCGCTCTGTCTAATTAACCTAAGACATGCACCAACCAACACCTTCTGAAAAGAAATCATATAGTTTTCAAACATGCACAAAAGTATGATAGAGCAAGAACAAAAACTTGGATCCATCTTGGATTGAATTAAGCAGTCTGTCCTTTTAATTATGAGTTCAGTCTGAAATATTACAACTATAAGATAAATGGTTATACACCTAGCATGTCCTATCTGCCAAGAATGTACGAAGTTAAAAGGTTACAATGAAGCTACATAAGAGAAAGATCTAACAATTATATTACTCAGATGGTAAGAGAATGTAAATCGTATTTACTTCTTCAAGTGTCAAGTAAGAACATCTGATGGAGCCTTTCGGCCAAATCCTTAGTTTCGAAATCGACCCTCATTTGGTCCATAAAATTTAACAACATAATTAACACAGCTTGAATAACCTCTAGCACATAGAGTAAACCCTTTAGGATTGAGTTGCCTAGATTTTTGGAGGAAGGCAAAACAAAACCCGTTTACCTTTCACGTGGATAAGAGTAGTAGTCTGCCTTGTAGCCACGTAGCTAAAACCCTGTACACATTTTGACACAGTCATTATAATCAGTTCAATTAGAAAGGAAAGGATTTGATAAAATGGAAATTACAACCAAAGTAAATACTTAACTTCGGGTGGGGAAACGCGACCTCTTCCCTACTATGACCATCGTGTATACATCTAGACCAGAAGGGGAGGAGGAAGAAAAACCTCTGTGATGATGACCCTCACAAAACAAAGGGCTCATTATTAATAACAAGAATCTGAGAATAATCAAGTCACAGTATAGAAAGAACTAATGAAGTACAATATATATATACAAGCCGCATAATAAAGTATACACCTAAGTTTAGGTCAAAGGGGTAAATGTACAAAAACTTTATTCTATCCATTACATTACAAAGGAAATTTAAGGAACTTGTAGAAAACAACACAACGACAAAACTCCAGTATACACACCTTCGTGCACCTCCAGATTATAAATAAGTGGTCACGAAGAAAAACAACCAGAATATTCTTCAACCCCAATTACGGTCTGAGTCTTACAAAATGGTTAACCTGAATGTTATCTGTTCGGGATACCTCCTATTCAAAGAGATTTCAATCTTAAGAACTCGTCAATAAGTTTTGGGAGCAGGAAAGGGGGCAAAGGAAAAATCCATGTCTGTGTATGCAATCAATACAAATAGAAACAACTACGTATAAAAGGGGAAAACAACATCGAGGGTAGAGGGAGGCCATAAGGGCCTATGGGAAGATTACCCCTCGTGCGAAAACACAGGTAAGAAAAGCATGAGAATAGTCGAAATAAAACTGTAACAGAAGGGATGATAGTGTGAAACAACTATTGAATGAATATGAAAAATAATACTGTCACTTACCGACGACATTACAGTCGGAAGGCGCTCCTTACCCCAAAACCCTTGTGAAGTAAAACCAAAAAGAAACATTATGGAAATGCCAAACCCTTTGTGAACCAGGATGAACAGTGTGTAAATGAGCATGGGCTACTACCCAAAACCCAAAAATCTATTCATATTGAATGTAGTGGGTACGAAAGGAAGAGCGCCATGTGCTTTGAGCGAGATGACATGTATGGATTGAAGAAGGGTACAGAGTTGGCCCTCATCCCTCACCCACCTCCTTTAATGGTCGGTTAGAGAATTTATTTCGAACTTTCAATGCCTCCAGTCACATTTACGAGGGTCATCCTGGGTCTGTTCAAAACCGATGTTTCGTATTTATTAATCTCTAGTCGATACTAGTCAAGCTAGCATCAGGCCATAGACTAGACAAGTCTGGTAAAGTTCATTTAACTACCATCTTGGGGCTCGTCTCTAGACTAGTAAGTTAGCAGTGTACGTGGCAAAGGGAAGACTCTCAAACAAATGAAGGATTAATAACAATAAAGTTGTCAATCATGTAGCATCTATTTAAGCAGCCCAAAATGTTAAATCCAACAATAAACAACGAGTTCGACTATTGGGCTATGGTTATAAAAGTTGTGTCAGGTTATTGAAGTTAGGCCTGAACGCACTTATGGAATTATTGAATTAAGGAGGGGCTAGAACCCTAAGCCCTAATCCTATGTCCATTCCCCTACCATTACAAACTTTAAAACCTTAACCTCTTACAAAATCTTAGTATAACTTAACGAAGGATTGAAGAGTAAACACTCGACTTTGATTCTGTAATTGCTAGAAAAAGAATTTGAAACATGAGAATCACAGGTACCCTCAGGATATTCCTCATTATAAATCCATCTCTTACAAGTTCAGAATTATTTCCCCTTGGAAGATTTTTTTTTTTTTTTTTATGATGATTTTAAGGTTTATTACAAATCTTCTCTTTCTTGATAATGCTACCTCCCAAATCTACCTTCACCCTCCGCACCAAAATTATAATATTTGTGACACCCACTCTCTCTTTCATTTTCGTCCCTTGATCTAAACTCATTGTCTACACACGCATTTGAACATAATTACAACATTTAACTTGACATAAATTTAAATAGACAAAAATAAACAAAATCAAAGAAAATTACCAAAAATATTCTCTTGTCTTGAGGTATTTCCTACATTCTCAACTGTAGGAGTATCAATGCACAACCTATCTAAGAAGGTTGCATCCACAACACTTGCTTTAGCACATTCTGAATTTGATCTATTCACATACTCGTTTGATAATCTCCTCTGACGAGATTTTCATTGGTTACTCGGAGTCTAAGTCGAAGAAGGGTTTCCTCTTATTCCTTCTTGGGAGAGCCTAGAGTGTTTGTGAGGAATGTTTGGAGACTCATTTCTCAACATATCGCCTCAATATATATCATTTGGAAATTCATGAAATGTTAAGCACAAGACAAGTACAAGTTAATATCTCCAACATCGACCAACAAAAATTATGAAGAAAGAAAAAAAAAGACAAAACTAATAGAAATGTTCTTTATGCTAGACACAATTATAATAGGGTGATGCATAACTCCACTAACCATGCCCATTTAAAATATATTTTGGTTTCTTCCTATTAGCACAAATAACCTTGGTAAATACAACAAAAATGGAAACAATATTTAGAAGAGCACATATTAGGACATAAAGTTGACGAAACGCTCCAAAAGTACAAGTGGCAAGGCAAAGTCACAACACGATAAGAACTTACTATGATAGAAACACATATGATGTGAAGAGTACATGGGTCAAAGTCTCGTAATGGAGTAGTGGTTGTCTATATGGGCAATCAGATTTCATGCATCCAACAGGTATGGAACACAGTCCCTGAAAATAAATGATTAATTTTATGCAATGTTTGGTTGGATGGAATAAATATGCCATCTAATTAAATTTTAAATTGATGACATCATTAATTTATGATACAATGCCAAATTACATCCAGTCAAACATTTGCTAGCTAAAATTCAACATAAAGAAGTGGTCGAGGCTAGATAGAAGAAGAAGTTGAAAATTCTACTCACTTCCATTCGAAAGAATTTCCATATTGTGGTGGAAAGAAGCAAGTTGTTGCCATGTTTCATCCCAACATAAAACATTGGTTTCATCCTTGATTTGTAATATCCCTAGGCTGAAACCAATTGTAATGTAAATGAAAATCTACTTAAGATGGTGAGATGTTTGATATCATTTTTGTATTCACCTTTCATGGCATAGTGTGCCCATTTAATGCACAGTAAAATGACAAAGTGTGCACATTCCAGGATACTATGCAGAACAACTTAAGTGCATGCAATATTGAGGCCAGGGAGCCTTTGTGTATATGTTTTACTTTATAGGATGGCGAGCCAGTTTTGTGATGATCAGGCCGAAGATCCTAGATGTTAAAGGCCAGTGAGCCTATTTTTTATATTCCTCAACATTAATATAAAATTCATCATTGTGCGCAGACCGACCACGATAAAAGAGTATGGGGGACTAAACTCCAAAAGCTAGGCGAAGGGAGGGCTAAAAGTTAAAGAAAATGGGATAAGCTAGGGAGCTTAAACCAAAAGGGAATATTATATTAATATTTCTTAAATCATAAAGTATGGATAATTATTTTATCCTAAGTTCCAAACATGGGGAAAAGTGGGCTAAAGTAGCTCCCAACATGACAAGTGTCAAGTTGGGGACATGCATATATATTGCTGGGACTTAGTTTATTTTCCTATCATTTTTTCCTTCCATCATTGAGTCATCCATTCCGACCATTATTTGAGGATCATTCACACTCTCATGGAGCTATCCCCTATACCTTCATGTCATTGTACCTGATCCTATATCCATACCCATACTTGTTGGTGTAGTTGGTTAGGTTGAGAGTTGGACTGAAGAAGCGGGTTGTCAAGCTCGTGGGATATTGAAGAGGCGGGTTGTCAAGCCTGTGAGAAATTTCTCTCTAGGTGAGAGAATTGTTGGGAACTGATTTCTTGAAGGTTCTAAATTGTAGCTACAGAGCTTTGAGACTTCCTATCCGACCTGTTGCTGAAGCCCAGGAAGGAAGTGGGGCATCTGAAGGAATGTTGAGCAGAGAAGGGTCACACTTCTGGTGGTGGGACAAGAATATGAGGAATGAGGAACCGTAGGCTATTAGTTGAGTTGTCACCTATGACAGAGTCTTTTCTATTGTCTATAAGCCATTACCCTGGTTAGGAATCCCTTAAACCAGGTGGATTTTAGTCCCAGCTCGAGGGTGGCCCACTGCTGAGAGTGATGAGCAGTTTGTTTCAAGACTGGGAGGTTTGTGGAAGATATGCATGTAGTTGGTGATATTCTTACCAAGATAAGTCTCAAATGTTTGATAAAATTACATTTTGCATTGTTATTTACGTGTGTATTTTTATGGGTTTATCTTATGTGTGGTTATCACTGTCTTTATTTTTATGGGTATTTCTTGTATAGGTTGCGTGTGTATGCTTATTGTTATTTCAGTGTCAATATGTGCATTTACAATATGCATTTGTCTATTTACGTTATATATATAAATTTCTGCAAGAGTTTCATGTGTATATATTTTAGTTGCATGCAGTTCAAAAAATTTATGTGACATAGCTCAGTTGGATGCTGGGTATGTTACAGTATGTTCTGCAGAGAGAACGAAAGTGTTCTCTCATGTAGCATGCCTGGACGTGGGTGGTTGGGCATGTTAAAATATGGTATCAGAGTTTCATTTTTCAACATTGAGCGTGGATGGGACAAACAAATTAAGTTGAATAAAAATTTCACAGGGGATTGATTTCGAGGTGACAAAATTTCAAGTCACAGAGCATCCATGGTAAATTTTAGAAGCAACAACGTGGAATTGGGAAAAGCCCCCATTTCGGTTGGTAAAATTCATGGAAAAATTGATAAATTCGTCCATGTGGTGAGATATTATTGATTTAATATATTTTCTAACAAATTCAGACCTGGAATTGGTCGAATTTGAAGTTACAATGAAGCCATGACAAATGGAGCAAGTTTTGTAATTTAAATTCTCAATTCGTGACTGAAGTTTGGGAAACATTAGTCCCAGAAATGTCAACCATAGTGATTTGTTGTTTCATAGGTTAAATTGGTGTTATCGGGGTTAAATTGAACAAATTTCATAGTTGAAGAATGTTTATGGTAGAAATTGAGAAAATGTTAAGAAAAAGCCCCAATTTCTGCAGCAGAATTCATGAGGAATTGATGTGCATAAAAATGAATGTGCATAGTTGGGCACACTAGAAAATGCATGGTGCAGTAAAACGCTGGTGATATGTAAAAAATTGACGCTGCATGTAAAAACATTGGCATGTTGGTGCGCAGATTAAATTTTGGCGTCACATGGAAAAATATTGGTGTGCGGGTGAGTGTGCTAAACTTTGGTGCCGCGCAGAAAAATGTTGGCGTGCGGGTGCACGCTCTAAATTTTGGTGCCAGGTAGAAAAACGTTGGTGTGCATATGCGTGCACTAAATTTTGGTATCGTGTGAAAAAATATTGGTGTGCACGTGCACATGTTAAAATTTGGTGCCACATGAAAAAATATTGGTGTGCGGGTGCGCGCGCTAAATTTTGGCGCCATGCGGAAAAATGTTGGTGTGTGGGTGCATGCGCTAAATTTAGCATTGCGCAATGTGCATACACATAAAAATTTGTGCGCAGTGTGAACACACATGATAATGGTGCACGTGGTATGCACTGTATTGGAAAAGCACAATGGAGCTAGGTTGGTGGGCGTGCAATGTGGGTATATGTTGTCGTGCAACAGTTTTGTTAATGGTGTGCACAAAGTATTGGTGCGTGGTGGAGGAGGACTAAAATTTGGCATGGTGAAATGCGTAGATTGAAATTCTTGTGGAATAGCATCGCGCGATAAAAAAACTGTGCACAATAGGTAATAGTGCAAGAACCAAAACTGTGCGCAGTGGATATTGGCGACACAAAAGTTGTGCACGCCAGTGATTGGCGCAACAAAGAAGTGATGCATAGTGGTTAAAGGTGCGCAGAGCATGATTTACCTTGTGGTGTTGCTAAGCATGCTAAATATGGTTTTACAGGTTGAAATTTGTGTGCACGAAGTCATTTGGATTGTGAACAACAATGGAAAACCAACGATTTTTTGCAACATTTTATATTGTTCGAATGTTATCTTTTTGCAATGCGTTTTTGAGGGCCTTAACAACGTTTTTAACTACTAAAAAACCATGAGAACACATTGTCCTGATGCACACTCTATCTCTACAACTCAAATAAAAGATCCTAGAGAGTTCTTTCTAATGGTGTAAACCATTCGTCAAATGAATCTTTTATGAGAAAGTTACAACACAAACAGTGGAGGGTAAATTTTAAGACTCATCTAACTTCAAAGAGCCATAAATTTTTTCTATGGAATTAGATTGAAGTGCAAGAGAAGTCAATGGAAATCCATTGAACCATATAACACAGTCCCAAAGTTGAATTAAATTTCTGATCATGTGAAAATTCTTTAATATGGCAAAGAATGTACCGGTAGCATTCCATACCAAAAACAAGAATTGACCTAGAACTTCAACAAGTAGTAACTAACAGCTTGAAACCCATAAAAAGGTGAAACTTGGACACATTGTCCATAATATGTATATGAAGAAAACCAATTGAGATCCTATGAAAAATTCAATGGAGTAGGTGCGAAATTTCATAATTACAAGGCAGAGTTGTGCCAAGTTGAAGTATGAATAGAATAATTAATGTGCAATTTTCAAATAACCATAACGTTTTTCTCAAGACTCGGAATTGAGAATGAGAGAAGGCATTGGAAAGGTGTTGGATAATGGAATCTAAATATCCACCCATAAAATTGATCTGGTAATTCAATTTTCCAGGAAATCAAAAGAAAGAATTGTGATATATATTATTGAACCAAAATGGTTCATATTTTCATGAAATTGTTGAAACAGTTAGCGTGACAAAGTTTTGTTGGATGCACATTTTGCAGAGTTAAAAACAAATAGATCAGGATCAGGATCAACATAGAGTCCTGAGTAATGGAAGAGGCACATGGGAATTAAATCCAGAAAGATGATATTAGAGGGATGGATGTCCATTTGGGCATTGAAGGAATAAGCTCCAATGGACATGGAGAAGGAAGGGATGAAAACATGAATATGGTAGAGACCATTAAAAATTTACATAAGGATTTTCAAATCCATAAATATGATATTGAAAGGCTTATGAGAGCCAAGGATCAGCAAGAGGAATTCAACATGAAGTTAATGCAAAGATTGAATGAAATAGAGAAGAAATTGGATAAGGAGAGTGGCTCAAGCAAATCAGGGAGTGATAGGTATCCTGATGAGAAAAGAAGAACCAAAAGTGTTAGCAGACATCACTGTCACTCCCTGAGGCATTCCAATAAGGGATCACAACATCTCAAGTCCATCTTCTTTTAAAAATCATAAGATGTCTAGGGTGGATGAGCTACGAGGAGAAATGAACAAAATCAGACCTCCTACATTTGATGGTGAGCACAAGAATGATGAAGATGCGGAGACATGGTTGTTGGGCATGAGAAAGTATTTTCAATTGCATAATTATTCTTCTCATGCATAAGGTAGAATTTCTATCTATCAACTCAAGGGAAAGGAATCCACGTGGTGGGATCATCTTGTGCAGGTTCAACACATTAAAAATAAAAGTGTTACTTGGAGGGAATTCAATAAGTATTTTTAGAAGAAATACTTGACTAAGAGATATTAGGAAAAGAAAATGAAAGATTTCTTTGAACTCAATTTTGGGAGTATGACCATTAATGAATATGAAAGAAGGTTTTTAGAACTCCTGAAGTATGTCTCTTTCATCAAGGTTGAGATAGTTAAAATTCAAAGGTATTTGAGTGGATTTCCATCATTCATCAGTGACAAAATACAGTATGATGATCCAAAGACATTGGAGGAGACCATAAGATGAGCTAAATGCCTATATAATCAGAAAAAAGCAAGGCTAACTTTCCAAAAATCTTGGGAAGAAAAAAATAAATTCAAGATGGATCGGAGGAAGAAAGGAACTAAGCCACCATTCTTTAGAAATAACCCTTAGGGACAATCAACTTCTAGAGAACCCGAATTGATTGAGACAGGGGGTCAAAGGCCAAGGAAACCACCTATTCAATTTTGGGGTTGTAAAGGAGATCATATGTTCAGAGAATGTCCTTACATAGGTGAAAAGGTGAGGACTGTTCACAATGTACAACAAGCTGAAACAGTGGAGGAGATGGGTAGAAATGTACCAATGATCTATGCAGCCCTAGAAAACAAGCAAGCATAGTACCAGTCACATATGATTGAAGTGGAAGGTATGATCAACAACCAAACCATTTTTATTTTAATTGATTCAGGATCTATTCATAGTTATATATATCCTAAGATCATGGAAAGTTTCTATTTGCCAAGAAGCAAGCATGAAAAATCTTGGTTGGTGCAGATGGATACTAGAGCCAAAAGAAAAGTTAATGAGATGGTTAAGTCATGTCTTATGGGAATGAATGGACTAAACACCAAGGCATATTTGAACATCTTTCTTTTAGGTTCTTATGACTTTCTAATTGGGATGGATTGGTTGGACCAACATCATGCTATCCTGAACTGTCATAAAAATGCATTTAATTTCTTGGATGAGGAAGGGAACCTAAGGAAAGTCCAAGGAATTCCCAGGGTAGTAACCATCAGAGAAATTTCAGCATTGCGGCTAAAGAAATGTTATAGAAAAGGGTGTCAAATATTTGCAGCACTTATGGAAGAGACACCTAGAGATAAGGTGCCAAATTTGGAAGATTATTCAGTCTTGAAATATTTTGAATATGTCTTCAAGGAGGTACCAGGACTACCCCCAAAGAGAGATATTGATTTCTCTATAAATTTAATGCATGGAGAAGCTCCAGTGTCAAAGACTCCTTACAAACTGAGTACACCAGAGTTGAGGATTTGCAAATGCAGCTTGAAGAAATTTTGAAGAAGGGGCATATACGCCCAAGCATGTCATCTTGGGGTGCCCTAGTCTTGTTCGTGAAGAAATAATATGGGACATTAAGATTGTGAATTGATTTTAGACAGTTGAATAAAGTGACTATAAAGAACAAGTATCATCTACCAAGGATTGATGATCTCTTTGATAAATTGAAGGATGCAAAGATATTTTGAAAGATAGATCTCAGGTCAGGATACCATCAAGTAAGGATCAAAGAGGAAGATATCAGCAAGACCTCCTTTAGGACAAGGTATGCTTATTATGAGTTCACAGTGGTGCCATTTGGGTTGTCAAATGCACCAATTTTTTTCATGTGCTTAATGAATGGTGTTTTCTGAGAATATTTAGAAAAGTTTGTCATTGTCTTTTTGGATGAAATCCTTGTATATTCCAAGTCAGAAGAAGAGCATGAGCATCATTTGAGGATGGTGTTGCAATTATTACGGGAGCATCAGTTGTATTCCAAATTGAGTAAGTGCTCATTTTCTCAGAAGCAAATTCATTATTTGGGACATATTATTTCAAAGGATGGGATAGCAGTGGATCCTGAGAAGATAGAAGCCATTAGAGAATAGTCAGCGCCAAAGAATGTGATAGAGGTCATATCATTCATGGGCCTTTTAGACTACTATAGAATATTTATTGAATGATTCTCAAAGATTGCACACCCAATAACTTCCTTTCAAAGGAAGGGTGTGAAGCTTCAATGGACATTGGATTGTGAAAAGAGTTTCCAGCACTTGAAACAATTATTAACAAGTGCTCCAATACTAAGGATTGTAGGCCCAAATGAATATTTCATTGTATGCACAGTTTCATGTAAAGAAGGACTTGGTGGAGTTCTCAGTCAAAATGGGTTTGTTATATGTTATGAATCAAGGAAGTTGAAGGAGCATGAAAGACACTATGCTACTCATGATTTGGAGTTGGCAGCCATAGTACATGCCTTGATGAAATGGAGACACTACCTCATGGGGAAAATGTTTGAGCTGAGGACAGAAAATAATGGTCTGAAATATTTATTTGATCAACCAACTTTAAATGCTAGGCAAAGCAGATGGTTAGAATTTCTCAGCAAATGTTACTTTGATATAAAACATATCCAGGGGAAAGAGAACAAAGTGGTTGATGCACTCAGAAGAAGAGTGCATGAATTGCATGCTACAACCATTAGCATGTACCAATCATATTTGAAACACATAATTCAAGAGGCTACAAAAATAGATTTGCAATATAAGGAATTAGTGGAAAAATTAGAGCAAGGTATTTTGCAGCAGAAAATTGAAGAATACAAGCTAGATAATGATGAAATTCTTATGTATAGGGGTAGAATTTATGTACCAAATTGCCAGGAATTGAAATATATGATATTGGGAGAAATGAATAATGTATCTTATGTTGGGCACCTAGGTTATTAGAAAACTATTTCAGTTGTAAAAGCCCAATATTATTGGCGAGGCATGAAGAAAGAAGTTGCATATTTTATTGCCAAATGTTTGGAATGTCAAAAGGTAAAGACTGAGCATAGACACCCAACTGGTTTGCTACAACCATTAACCATTCTTGAGTGGAAATGAGAATTTGTAACAACGGACTTCATAACCAAATTGCCCAAAACAAACAAGCAACATGATTTTATCATGGTAGTGGTGGATAAGCTTACTGAAGCTGCCCATTTTATTCTTGTTAAGCTCACTCACAAGACAACCAACATTTCTGATGTTTGTATGAGAGAAATAGTTCGATTACACGACATACCCAAGAGAATTGTGTTTGACAGGGAATTGATTTGAAACAAAATTGAATTTTAGTAGAGCTTATCATCCAGAATCAGATGGACAAACATAGAGGGTTAATCAAGTGATTGAGGATATGTTGAGGATGTATGTGATGGTTAAACCATCAAAATGGGAAGATTACCTACACTTAGTAGAGTTTTCTTATAACAATGGGTACCAAACATCTCTAAAGATGATCCCATTTGAGGAACTTTATGGTAGAAAGTGCAACACACCGGTAAGATGGGATAACCCAGCAGATAGAGCAGTGGTTGGGATAGATTTACTTAGGGAAATGGAGGAGCAAATGTTGAAAATAAAACAAAATTTAAAGGCTTCCCAAGACAGGCAGAAAAGTTATTCTAATAAGGGAAGAACTCATAGGGAATTTAAAGTGGGAGACCATGTATTCTTGAAAGTGAAAGCCAACATAAGTTTCCTGAAGTTGGGAAATTATTCCAAATTGGAAGCTCGCTATTGTGGGCCATTTGAAATCCTATAGAGGATTGGTCCAGTCGCTTATATGATTCCATTACCTACATCTATGTCTGTTCATAATGTATTCCATGTATCATTTATCAAGAAATATGTACCTAATGCTAATCATGTTATTGATTGGAATGTGATCAAGGTTGAGCAGGAAGACACTTTCCAAGTGCATCTGGTATGCATTATGGACCAGAAAATCAAACAGCTCTAGAATTGAGCCATACGTCTTATAAAAGTCCAATGGACCTGGTACAGTCCTGAGGATGCTACTTTAGAGCACGAGGATGCAATGCGAGTAGAATACCCGCATCTTTTTGAGGATTTTTGAAATTTTGTTATATATGTATACATAATGCACTGAGGACAATGCATAAATAAGGGGAGGGGATTGTAATATCCCTAGGCTGAATCAAATTGTAATGTAAATGAAAATGTACTTAAGCTGGTGAGTTGTTTGATATCATTTTTGTATGCACATTTCATAGCATAGTGTGCCCATCTAATGCGGAGTAAAATGATAAAGTGTGCACATTCCAGGATACCACATGCATCAACTTAAGTGCATGGGATATTGAGGCTAGGGATCCTTTGTGTATATGTTGTCCTTTATAAGTTGGTGAGCCAGTTTTGTGATGATTAGGCTGGAGAGCCTAGATGCTAAAGGTCAGTGAGACTATTTTGTATATGCCTCAACGTGAATATAAAATACATCATTGCACTCAGACTGGCCACGATAAAAGAGTATGGGGGACTAAACTCCACTTGTTAGGGAAAGGGAGGGATAAAATTTAAGGAAAAGGGGCTAAGCTAGGGAGCTTAAGCCAAAAAGGAATATTATATTAATATTTCTTAAATCATAAAGTATGGATAATTATTTTATCCTAAGTTCCAAATATGGGAACAAGTGGGCCAAAGTAGATCGCAGCATGAAAAGTGACAAGTTGAGGACATGCATACATATTCTTGGGACTTAGTTAATTTTCCTATCATTTTTTCCTTCCATCATTGAGTCATCCATTCTAACCATTATTTGAGGATCATTCACATTCTCATGGAGCTATCCCCTGTACCTTCATGTCATTGTACCTGAACCTGTATCCATACCGATACTTGTTGGTGTAGCCAGTTAGCTTGGGATTTGTACTAGAGAAGAAGGTTGCCAAGCCCGTGGGATATTGAAGAGGTGGGTTGTTAGGCCCGTGAGCAATTTCTCTCTAGGTGAGAGAATTATTGGGAATTGATTTCCTCAAGGTGCTAAACTGCAGCTACAAAGCTCTGAGACTTCATGTACAACTTGTTGTTGAAGCCCGAAAAGGAAGTGGGGTAGTCGAAGGATTATTGAGCAGAGAAGGGGCACACTTCCTAGGGTGGGACAGACATATGGGGAATGAGGGACTGTAGGCTATTAGTTTGAGTTTTCTCATGTGACAGAGTCTTTCCTGTTGTCTATGAGCAATTAGCCTGGTTAGGAATCCCTTTACCCGAGTGGAGTTTAGTCCCAGCTCGGGGGTGACCCACTGTTGAGAGTGATGAGCAGTGTGGTCTAAGGATGAGAGGTTCGTGGAAGGTCTGTACTTAGTTGGTGACATTCTTACCAAGATAAGTTTCAACTATGTCATAAAATTACATGTTGCATTGTTATTTACGTGTGTATTTTTATCGATTTATCTTATGTGTGGTTATCATTGTCTTTGTATTTATGGGTATTGCTTGTATATGTTTCATGTGTATGTTTTTTTCTATTTCAGTATGAATATGTGCATTTACAGTATGCATTTGTATGTTTATGTTATATATAAATTTCTGCAAGATTTCTGTGTGTATATACTTTGGTTGCATGTAGTTTGAAAAATTTATGTGGCATAGCTGAGTTGGATGTTAGGTATGTTACAATATGTTTTGCAGAGAGAATGAAAGTGTTCTATCATGTAGCATGCCTCGACGTGGGTGGCTGGGGATGTTACATGACTTCCCAAAAATAATGAGTGTGGATAATATCTTTCTTTTTCCAGACATTGTTCTGTATTAAGGAGCTTGAAACATTTCTTGAAAGTGTGATCAAGTCCTGAGGATTTATGAGAGGGTAGTACTTCTTGCACCAAAGAAGGGCCCATAAAGTATTATTTGATGTCAGTCAATGCCACCATGTTTTAGCTCCACAAAATGAGTTGTGGACATCTAGATCTTTGAGAATGAGTCCTCATTTGAGGTTAGGGAGACTGAGCATGTCCAAGTGACTAAATCCCATTTAGTTTCTTGTATCATTACTATAAAGGGATTTTCTTGGAGGAATTTTTTACTCAGAAGCTTGTACCTAGTTTTACCATTAAGGTCTTTGATATTCCAAGAGATGACCTTCATTAGGAATGTGGGGGGTCAGGTAGGAACTTATCTTTCATCAAGTTAAGGTGGCCTGATTTAACCAAAAAATCTCCCAGATATTTAACAAGTTTTTTGTTGCTTTGCCAACATATTTTTCTTTTTCTTTAGGTTCCTTAGGTTGAGCAGAGGAAAAGGACTTAATTCTAGTAGAAGGAATATAGTGCATACCTTTTATCTTTTTTGTTGGGTTGCTAAGAATTTTATTATGAACCAGTGAGTCCTTGAGAAGATGAGGCTATTGCTCAATGATTGAATTCAAGTATTTTTTCTAGTAGGAAGAATAAATGGAATTTAGGTCAATTTCCCCAAGGTCCATTTCCTTTCCATAGAAATAGCAAGGAAATAAGCTACAAGAATGTACCCAGATTGCAGAAGAGGACATGCATTATTATAAATATAGGGACTCTTCTCAGGATTTCTCGAATGGGGTGGTTGTCATCTCATGGAGCCCCATACCAAGTGGCATGCACTCAAGGACTATTTAAAATTATGAAAATGATAAGGTAGTTTCAATATTGAGCAGGCATCATGAGCTTGCCTAATGATCGTCTAATGCCATCAACGAATCTAGATGGTCTTGTCACAACTCTTATTCAGACATCCTAGTGGCCTGTGTGGCTAACAATATGGGTATCAGGAAATCTACTATGACCATCAGGCTAAGAAACCCATTAGAAAAATACTAGACAAACCAAGCCAGGTATCTCTTATCAACTAGAACTACACTATTAGGATTCCCATCTAAAATACACCCCAAGTTCATAACCAGGGTTTGTTCATCATCTAGAGTATGGTTATTCATCAACAACAACAAGGTTTCTTCTTATAGTGGAGTAGCACCATGCAACGTATCTTTGTTCCTAAAACCAATGGGACCATCATCTTAGTCTTACCCCAACAGAATGGGACTGTGTTGAGTAATTTTTTTAGTAGTCGACATTCACTTTGTTGCTAGTTCAGTGAGTTGATCCTGAAAGAAGTTGACTAACTTGTATTTAATGTCAGCATGTTCTACCACGCTGTTTCCATGTCTATGTTTTGAAGATGTGATGTGATTTTTACGCCTTCATTGAATGATAGATCTATTGAAGAATTTTGTATTTTTTCCCCCTCTTTGAGAAAACTATTTCTTTTTTGCCTTCATGATTGATTCTGATTTAGCTTAGATTATTACCATTTATTGTGGATTAACTTAGCTTATTACCATGGATTTACATTACTTGAATATGGAAATTAGTACAAAACTAACTATGAGTACAACTTCCTGATATGACTAATGTGTCTTACTATGAACTATTGATTACACTGGGTTGAATCTCTCATTGTGTACCAGCCAATGATATTACTTCCCATTAATTCCATAACATTCCATATTGTGAATCTCATCCTGGTACCAGAATAATGATCACTATAAGGAAGTAAGTCCATTGAATATGGATACTACTAGTTCCCCTTCCCTATTTGTCCAAGTACAATTAAAGGTTGTTGTATGAGCTATAACATAATGTCATGAAGCAAACAACATGATTGTTAACTAGAAAGGGCAATATATAATAAGAACTAAAGGAACTAGTTTAACCTATAATACAAGGGGAATAGAGCCATTCCATTACTATGATATCAGTAATACAAGAACAACTTAGCTTAAGGTTAAAAAAGGTGATATCATGTTACCTATTTACCATAATAAATATGTATTGTGATATTAATCTTATCTCTTATTAACTACATGGGATGTCACTAGAAAGAAATGGCACTAAGTATCAACATCTGTATTACACTTGTATGTGATTCCAATGCTTGTGTAAATAAAAAGGGTAATAGATCACCATCTTCAAATAGTATCTTATCCAAAGTGTAATAGAACATTATCTTCAACTAAATGCTTGTGTAAATAAAAAGGGTAATAGTTCATTAACAAGGGTCTTTCAAAGGGTATACTCTTATTCAATACATATGGGTTTTACTTACTTTGATTAAGAGAGAGATAAATCAATGGAATCAACTTCATATCGTACCCGTATGAGCTATGTGAATATTACAATATAGTTAAGAGTGTAGAGTCTCAATCTATGGTATAGGCCACTAATCACAAGATTTGTTGAAACATTTGACTTTCTAAACAAAGATGTAAGTTCAAATTGCATTTTTTACTTTCTTGAATGAAGATACAAGTTCAAATTTCATTTATGCTATGATATTTTTGTTGTGTGCTTATCAGTTTTCTTGGGTATCGTTAGTTTTGTTCTATTTCTGAGTCTTTATACTTCTAATCCCTTCTTTGTTGAAAATGGAAGCTAGCTTGACTTTTGGAGGAATCATAATTGGTATCTCGGTCCATGGCATTGGAGTTAGACATTTGGATTTAAATTTGTTATTTCTTATCATTCTATACATGAGACATTGACATGAAATGTTCACTTCTTGTGTCTTTTTGCTATAGTGAAAAGTACTGTAACACATTTTATTGTGGGAATAATTGCAGTGGACGTTTTCCCTAGGAACAATTCTATCTATTGTACGTGATATTTTGTAGATTTTAAAATTGTTCTTTCTGCTATCTTTGTAAATGAGGATTTGACATGAAATATTGATGTCTTTTATCAGTTTCTCTATCAATGCAAAGTGATTGTTACATATTTTAGTGTATCTATTCTGGAGTTTGAGGGAATGACTATAGTGAATATACTGCTTATGTTTCAAAGTTTGTTTCTATTTGTTGAGTGCTATATTAATGCAGATTCTTCATAACATATTACAATGTAATATGTTATAACATTTTTATTTTTTTTACTGGGGGAATCGACAACTCACGGTTCTCGTACTCGCGTGACACGGGGTCGATCCCCAGGCGGCTACCACTATAACCCCAGGTGCAACCACCCATACCGCCAAGAATGGCGCACAAGTAAGTCCGGGTGAGAATCGAACATGAGACTTCATTTTACAAATTTCCTTCCATTTACACAGCACTCGCCAATCCATCTACACCCATGCGGGCATATGTTATAACATATTACTATAACATATTACATTGTAATATGTTATAACATATGCACTGATATTAAAAGTGAAAACAAATATTATCTGAATTATAACATATGCATAGATATTAAAACATATGTACAAATATTATACATATGCACAGATATTAAAATTGAAAAAAAACTATAAATTTGTATAAAACAAATTGTAAAGTGTGAAATGTATTTAAAACTGTTCTTTCTTCTACCTTTGTAAATGAGGCTTTGACATGAAATATCAGTACATCTTTTTTCAATTTTTCTATCAATGCAAAATGATTGTTACATATTCCAGTGTATCTATTCTAGAGGTTGAGGGAATGACTTCAATGAATATACTATCTATGTTTCAAAGTTTGTTTCTATTTGTTGAGTGCTATATTAATGAAGATTCTTCAAAACATATTACAATGTAATATGTCATAACATATTATAATGTAATATGCTATAACATATTACATTGTAATATGTTATAGTAATATGTCTTAGTGTTCAAGATATAAGAGCTAGTTATACCAAAGGTCTGATTTGGATCACATACTTTAAGTGAATGGGTTAATAGATCACATATATAGAACGATAAGTTTATTAAGAGTCATCTAATTCAAGTAAATTTTATGCCTACTACTTCTCTACCATAGTCCTCTTACATTTTTTATCCTATGTCCAAAATTGATGTTGCCATGATTGAAAAAGTATCAAGTCTCAATTACAGTTTTATAATGGATACCATTTTTTTTGGGTTTTCTAGTAGCCTTGTCACACCTCGAGAATCAATCCTTCATAAAGTTTGACTTCTGCAATTTCTTGGCAAATACAATGGACCAACAATTTTTAGATTTTAGGGGTACCAGGTCATTCAGGTACCAGTCTCACTTGATCCATATGTTAATCCATCAAAACTACTCACATCTGGGTTATTTTACATCTAGGATGGTGAATGACCAACCATGAAGTTTCTCTCCCAACCATTGACTCGCTCCCTATGGTAAGAGAACATGTCACCAGTGAAGGGTTTTTGATGTATGTAAATTCTTTATGTCTATATTAGACTTTATTATCCACAATGAAGTATTCATTATAGTTATTCCCTTAGTCAAAGGGTAGATACAATTGCAAAAGGACACCAGAGTGGGAGATTGGTTCCTTTCTGAGAACTTTACTATGATAAGAGTCTATGCTTTTGAAGAGGAGCCATATCAAAATTGATTTCTAAATTTAGTTGTTCTAGAGACTGAAAAAAGTAAAATTCAGTTAGTTGTTGACTACAAATCCAACCATATTACATAAAATGTTGATCAGATGAGTTTCAAGGACAAACCAAATCTACATAGCTAGGTCAGTGATGTATTACACAGATATGCGACCAAGACTCATGCCAATATGAAGAATTTGAAATAGGCATTAATCAAAGTGGAGAAATAGCTGAGGCAGGATAGAGTGATTACTACAACAAGGAATTCCAAAATCAACTATCTGTAAAATAATATTTATAACTTATTATACTCTAAGATTACATAAGTAAAAATGGATTTATAAATTGAATTCCTAAAGATATGAAATTTTTATAAAATACTAAAATTTTGAAATAAAAAGTTGGACAGTTTTGTAAGAGAAATTAAGTTGGTTAAAAAAATTCTTGATGTATTTATAAAACTAATATAAGTTGGTTAAACAAATGATTAAATGTGAATATGAATTGGTTGCGGGGGGACAAGCATGTGGCCAAGCCGTGGGTGTGCCCACATCATGGCCATGGGGGGCCAACCATATGGCCAAGCCATTATCATGTCCACGTCTTGGCCACTGGGTTGTCCCTGCGCGGATAAGTCACGTCTCCTAGACTGTGACTTGGCAATGGGGGGCCATCACTGTGGGAAAGCCATTGGCGTTCCCACATCTTGGACATAGAGCTAGCCCCCCATGGCCAAGTCACTCTCAAACTACTAATTTAAAGAAATAAAATTTAAAGAAAATAAAATTTAATTAAGCTTACCTGCAACTCCACTCACACACCCACATGACCACGCCAAACAAGACCACCCTCCAACAACACAACTCCAAACATGACCGCCAACAACACCACGCCAACATCACCACACCAACAATTCCACACCAAACATGGTTTCCAAACATTATCACTCACACTCAAAATATCACTCACACTAACCAAGAACTCAAAAAAACCATAACAATCATGATGTGCGGTAAATATATAAACATAGTTTCGGTCAAAAGAATCTTTCGGCTAAAAATATATTTCGTTCGAAATAGTATTTCAACCAAAATATCTTTTCGGTCGGTATATATTTCGACTAAAAAGAGGATACCTGATGAAAAAAAACCATTCGACTAAAATTGTACACGAAAATCGAGGGCGTCTTGACTGTACCATTCGATTTGATGTTCAAAGGGTCGACCAAAACATATTTCGACCGAAAAAATAAATCTCTTGGCCGAAAAAATGTCTTTCAAAATTTTGGAGATCTGATTGTCACGAAAGTGTTACCCACCTTCATGAATTTACCCACGAATTCGAGAGAAGGGGTTTCCACTCTTTGGGTTGTGTAGGTTGAATGGGAAAGAGAGATAGTGAATTTGAGATTTTTATAAGTGAGAGAGAGAGAGAGGGAGGAAGAGAACAATATGTGATAGCTTGACACCTAGACTGGTTTGATACCTAGACTCGATCTTGGCATGTAATGGATCGAATTATAATATGTGAGTTTCCTAATTATAGAAAAGTAGTTGTGATGAGGAGATTAAATAGTCAAAGTGGTTGACCAAGAAATAAATTAAATAATAAAGTGGTTGCAACAAGAAGTTAGTTAAGGGAAAAGAAATTATGAATTGACTAATTATAGAAAAGTTAGTTGCAACTAGGAATGGAGAAGTTACTATTTTTAGAAAGTGTCTAAGTGGAAAAAGTGGTTAAGTGGAAAAAAGTTGATACTTCTAGAGGAAGCTACTTGGAGAGTATAAATAAGAGAGAAAGGGTATCCCATTAACATCTATTGTATATAATTGAAAATATATTCTGTGAAAGGTTATTTGGGGTGGTATTATTGATAGAGAAAAGTGCAACACAAAAAGTGCAGCAGGAAAAGTGCGGTAGGAAAATTGCGGAAGAAAATGTACAGTAGAAAAGTGCAGCATAAAAACTATGACAATAACATCATGGCAGAAAAAGTGCGCCAGAAAAATTGTGACAAAAAATGTGCGGAAGAAAAGTTGTGGAGAAAAAATCGCAGCAGAAAAAGTGGGGCACAAAAATTGTAGTAGCAGAATCACGACAATATAATTGCATAATCAGAACCACGACAACAACATGGTTAAGGTATACTTATGAAATATATGGCACATCTTCTTTGGGGTATGATTTGTGAGCTAGGGTTTGGCTCTTGAGATGGTATTAGATGTTCAATATTATTGTATATATCATATTTGTTGAGGAATAGAGTTGGTATTTTGCATATGGATATTGGTCTTTTGGTTGTGATTTGTTTCTAAAGTTGTTGGTTTAGCTTGAGGCTACATGGTTTGATGTAAGGGTTTATGGTATTTGGTTTATGGACAGAGTGATGAACTGTTAGATAAATTTTGATGGTTATATTGGTGTATGTCTTTGGTATATGGTTGAGGTACATGTTGGGTAAATGGTTGAGACAAGTAGTTGATGACTCGACACATACATGAGGTGTATAGTTGATGAGGATGGTACATATTGATGAGTCATAGTTGATGTGTACTTGATGCATGATTGGTACATACTTGGTACATGGTTGGAGGCACTTTTTAGTAGTATTCTTGACACATCATCTATGGATGATGTAGCATACTTGTCTTGGTATATTATTAGAAGCACATATTGATCTTGGTGTTGATTATGAGTTATTGTGATTGGTTGATACACATCTTAGTGATATTGTGCATATGGTTGAGATTTTTCTTAGTGAGTAGATCTGATTTGGTTGATAATATTGATGAGAGAGGTTATTGTGATAGGTTGTTGTGACAGGTTATTTGTACAGGTTTGTTGCATGGTTGATGTAATTGTTGATGGTACAGGTTGAGGTATAGGTTGATGCATGGTTAATCCATGGTACATGTTGGTTCAAGTTATTGGTGCAGGTTTATTAGTACAAACTGTTACAATTTATTGGTAAAGGTTGGCAGTGATAGGTTGAAAGTGGAAGTGGTTGATTTAGTGACAATGATAGGTTTTCTACATTTGGAATTTATATTTTAGGGTGCTTGTATGAGGTAGGGATAGGTGGTTGTATCCAGATAAAATAGGGGGTTGTAGCCTCCTTTTGGTTATAGACGGAAAATTGGGGATTTGGAGCTTCCCTCAGGTTGTAGCATGAAAATATAGGGGGCTAGAGCTTCCATCCAGTTGGAGCCAGAGAATTGGAAGTTGGTGCTTCCTTGAATGAAATTATTGACATATAAGAAAAACATTTTGTGGTTTAATCCCGAATTGGGTTTCCATGTAAATATTGGTGTATTATGCATTGTGTGGATGTGTTTGTTATTGTTTATTATGCACTAATGAATGTTAATTCTTATGATAGAGTAAGATATTGATGATGAAAAAATGAACATGGTTGAATAAGTAAAATAATATACTTTGTGGTTTAAAGGATTAATAATTGGTATAATCTATCATTATTGACTCACCCCCACTCCCCCCCTCTCATCAATGCAACACTAAAGTCTCTAATGAAATTACCATAATTTTTTTTTTGGATTAGGGATATAAAGGTTGAATTGAAAGAGCCCAACATTTTTCCTCACCTTTGAAACTCTCTTACCACATCCATTAGGTCCTCCTTAACTAGTTCGTAAAATTTGACATTAAATTCTTTTTTTAATCTATTCTGACTAAGGTTCTTCCCTTTATACATAGAAAAGAGGGAATCGTGGACTTCAGACACCAAAAAATATTATGTTAATAAATGATTTGTTTCTTCGGTAAAGACTTGAGAAAACTTAGAAATGGCCTCTAGAATATCTTGGATCAAAAATCCAACGGGCTATTGAAATATATTGGAGAAGTGGTGAGCTCCTTCCTCTGCCTTATCTTTGAAAGAGTGAGCAAGGGTTCCATTTGACTTTTTAGTATCCCAAATTGTATTGATTCTCTTGTGATAATTTGCATACTAATGAAATAACTTGGAGTTGTTATCCTCTTGCTTGATCCAAATTGCTCTACTCTTCAAGCACCAGATTTATTCATTTTTTTTTAAATGGCCTGAAAAATATCCTCAAGGGAGCAAAGTTGTCTAACCTAGGATTCTAGTATGGAAATTTTGGTTATTTCCCTGTGGATCCAGGCTAGTTTCTCTTTAGTGTCCACCAAAACAAACTTTTACTATTTTAAGTATTGAACCATCCATATTTTGGGGGCCCACCTTTACTCTATGAATGTTATCAATGAATTGGTTCATAATTGTCGAAGGAGTAGAAGAAGAGAGGTGTACCCAGGAATCCCAGACTAAATCTCAGTACTTGTCTTCCTCTAATAAAATTAGATTGAATTTTAAAGGTCATAGAGGCATCACCTTTCTCTGTTCGATTTTGTAAACTATTGGAAAATGGTTTGATAGACCTCCTATAGAAACACAAGATTTCACCATTAATCCATTAATCAATTTTTCTCATACGATAAAACTTTCCAATCTATTTGAAAATGCATCTTCATTTCTTCAAAATTTCCTCCAACTTGACTCGAGTTTCACAGGTTTTACATCAATAATATGGTGCTTCTTCATAAACGAAGAGAAAAAACCACTATGTGCATCTTGACAAGGGTTTGTCCCCATACCTCCCTTAGAGATAAGGTAAAATTCAAAATCCCCCCTAAAAGGATGTGGGCCTCACCCAACATTCTCGATGCCACCAGATTTTCTAAAAAATGAATCCTTTCGAGGTAGGGTGCATAGAAATTAATGATGTTTAAGGAGAACCCAAGGTTTTTGATTTCAAGATTCACCACAATGGAAGATTGGAAGGAGGGGGAAGAAATGGATTTTTCAGGATGGGTTCCAACACATTATGAGTCCTCTCGAATTCCTAATTTCATCAATAACACTAAAATACCATGTTTTGAACCACTACTCCAAAACTGCAATGGCTTTGGATCCCTCACCCATAGTTTCTTATATTAAAAGAATGCATGGATTATGTCTTTGTATGATCCTTTTGATTTCTAATATTTTATAGGAATCCAAATACCCATAGCGTTAAAAGAAAGGATGATCATGGAGGGGACTTTCTAAGGGATTTCCTTTCTCCAACGGAACTAGAAATGGTTGGTTAATTTTCTTTCTTAATATCCAACATAACATTTTTTTGAGATTTTAGAAGAAAGGATTTTCACCCCAAAGGATTTGATTGCTCTTAATCAAGGGCTAGACCTCCAAAGGATGAGGTCCCATCTTGTTTTTTATATCTAAGTCTTAGCAAATACCCTTTTTATGGGGAGGATCACACAGAGATTGCATTGGAGGAAACATCAGATAATAATTTGAGGCCAACGGGGAAATCCTCACAACATGAAGCATCCATGTGGTTAGACCTGAAGGAAGAAGGGAAACATAATCTAGGGATAGGGGGGAAGTAAGGGATTCTAAGGGGATAGGAGAGGATGGAGGGAGAAAAGGATCCTCTAAAGGAACTACAACTTATATAGTAAGGGGGAAAGAAACTGGGAGACACATACCGAGAGAAGTAGAGGAGAGAACAAGATCATCCCTTCGATCATATTTTCATGCTTTGTCCATGTCCCATTCCAACTATGCATTTAAACTTCCTACATGATCTTTTACTGGTTGAGATTCCTTTTTTTTTTCCATATTTTATGTTTCCAACTTACGATGGGAGGAATCCTTCGACATTGAGCCCCGAGGTTACCCAATTCGTGGAAATTACAACACTAGAAGGGAAGACACCAGTAATCCATATTCTTCTTCCAGATGTATTCACCATACACCAAATCAAATTATCCTATCAATTCGTCCCTCAAGTCGACTTGGATTTGGACCTAGGTCAACCTTCTATCAACCTTAGAATCCCAATCAAGATCTGGACTAGAAAAACTATCGAGCTTGTTGACTATGGCTTCTAGGGCATCCTTGTTCCAAAAAACTAATGGAAGGCCTAAAAAATGGCCTAAACCTTAACCGCGGCCATAATAAATCTAGAAGGATCAAGATAAATAAATCAATTATGAATAATTAGCCTTAAAGGACCCCAAATCTAGTTCTTACCTTTGATCATCTCAAAATCCTCCTAGAATTAAACATAATCAATCCTACACTAAAAACTAAAATAACAACATATATCCAAGAACTAGGCTTTAACATGACTCTAGGCACCTAGATAGGGCTTCTTGTTTAGCTGATTTCCCTAAGAAACATCGGAAGAGAGTGTTACCCACATAATTTTTAATCTCTGCAATGGAAATGTCTTTAGCCACCACCATTTATACCTTATTGGTATTTCTTTGCACAAACTTCTTCCTAATGTTTCTCTTTGTAGTGGCGCTATCATATTGGATACTAACATCATTGATCGAAAATACAGGAAAAACCACGGTGTTTTCTGACAAAGGGGAGGAGCATCGGAAGCTATGGGATAAGAATAAGGAGAAGTAACAGGCTGCGAAGGAGTTTAAATGCCACGTACCTTAAACATTTCCCTGCCTCTGGAAGAAGACGAAAATGAGCCCACGAAAGAGGAGTTAATACGGAATTGATCTTCTGCATCCACAAAATCCTTAGGACCAAAGGGAAAAATAACCACGTATCACTCGTCATGGGATTGAAATTTATGAGGAATGACCTCATAATCAACAATATCGGGATCCGAAATCTCCATCGCCACGTGCTATATTATTACAATAGGGACTTGCCACGGTTTCATCATCGGATTACCTGTGCCTCTTAAAATCAAGTCATGATCTACCATTTCCACACATAATAAAACACCCTTCAAACCACTCTGAATACCAGCATAACGAAGGTTGTAATTGGAAAGGAAAAATCCCAAGCCCCGTCGACTCAATTTTTATCAACTTTATAGAGAGATAAATTTATATAAATTGAAAGTAAACAGATCTTATTGCTTCAATAATTATTTTTTATTTTTCCATATTTTATAGGAGGGAGATGTAATTCCTTAAAAATTGTGATTTAAAAAAATATTAATAAAAGGTAAAATATTTCAATACTAATATTATATATATATATATATATATATATATATATATATATATATATTATAAAACAATTCGAATTAAAAAAAAAAATTATTGAATCAAAAGGTCGTTCTTACAATTGAATATGAAGGGATTCAAAATTCATTCCATACTCAATACACATTTAAAAAAATGTAAATAACAACAAAATATTTCAATGTTTGCCATAAATAAACTATTACAATATCCATCTTCAATAAAATAATTATATATCAACTTTATATAGAGAGAGAAAGCAATATAGTAATTGAAAACAAAAAGAATTATGATTTGGTTAATAAGTTCTTTCTACTTTCCAAAATAAGGGAAATTCATAATTCTTTCAATGCTTAATATTATGGAGTTGACATGTGACAATTAAACAAATATCAATGGAAAAAAAAATTAGATGTGGGGCATAAATAAAATATTTCTATGTCCACCTAATTTAATATCATCTTTATATATATATAACAATTAAAATTGTAAGATTTCACTTGCTTTGTAATCTAAATAAAATACATAATTGAATGAAGATGAAGGAGATGGTTAGGGTTTGGGAGAAGTTTCACGGAGTAGGGTTTTGGTTTAGAAGTGTATAGGGTGGGAATAATGGGGTGGAGGGTATGGATTCTATAATAGAAGCAACTAAGATGTAGGAAACGAAAATTCCTTTAAGGATGTGATAGATGCATGGAAAATCAAGCCGTCACATGAAATCTTTATGGTAGGGAATATCAAAAGAAATAAAAGACACGACCAACCTTCCAATGAAGCAACAAGCCTCACAAAAAATTAAAGAATGGTTCTATGGATAAAACAGAGGAGAACATGAGATACGAGGTCACCTCCTAATTGGTGGGAGACTATATTCAATACATGAAAGACCATGCAGTCATTGGAAAAATCATGGGGATCTGGCCCTCAGATTCGTTACTAGTCTGGATAAAAATGAGATGGAAAGTCAAAAGGGATAAAATCTTAAAGCACGGGTCCAAGGATGTTTCTACAACAATATTCACCTACTCAAAGGACAAAAATTGAATTTTTGATGAAGGACCATAGTTGTTTAACTCTGTAGGGCTCCACCTCAAGTACTGGTCAGAGCCTTTTCCCCCAGAAAATGAGGAATTCATAGCTACCCTAGTGTGTATCATACTTTACACCCTACCCTAAGAGTTCTGGCACCTAGAAACACTAGAAGGAATAGGAAATAAGTTGGACTCTTTTGTCAAAATATCAAAAATAACAAAAGTGTCCAAGTAAACATCATATGCAAGAATATGCATCTACACATGTGAACATGGCAAAAACACTACTTGTGTCAATCACTATATCATTCCAGGATGAAGAATGGGTCCAACCCATAAGTTATGAGAATATCTCGTTCAGATGTAGGAAATGCCATGTTCATGGACACCTATTCTCAGATTTCCCTCGGAACACAACTCATACAAAAAACAACAGAAAGGGGGAGAAGGGAACATAAGTCTCTGTAAAGACCCCAAATAAAATAAAGGTGGGACACAAAGGAAATAAAAATCAATGGGAAGGGACCAGGAAAGATGACAACACTTTCCATATCTTAGCAGAAAAAGAAGATATGGATGAAACACAGGAAGGAAAGAAACAAGGGACATAGAAAGAAAGACCCAAACTAGAAAACATGGAGGCCGAGCATGAGGAAATACAAAAATGAAGAAAAACAGAGTCAAGCCCAAAAAACCTAGAAAAGGAGACGAGAGAAATCCAGATGAAAGACTTGGAGGCTTCAGAGGAATCCTCGGAAGAAAGAGTGAAGGAAGATCAAAATCAGGAATTAGAATCAAAATATATGGAAGTGGAAATCCAAGCGATGATCTGGGTCCATGGGGAAAAAGAGATTAAAAATATGCAGGTGGGACAAATTTGTGAGCTTCAAAGGGAACTTCTCAAAAGATAGAGAAAAGAACCAATGTCGAACAATCCAACCTCCTCATTGGGGAATATGGGAATAAAGTCAAACCCACTGAAAAAAAAAAAAATCAAGAAACTTGAAGGGGACTAGAGGAAAATATCCTAAAGCCCCATATGCAAGTTCTTGAAGAAAAAGGCACCCTTCTCATCAACTCGGGACAAGTAGTGGGACTACTAGACAGATACTTCCTTCCCCAACCAAAATTTAAATATGAATATTTTCTCATGGAATATTAGGGGTATTAATGGAATTTCAAAACACATAATTCTTAGGAAAAAAATTAAACCAGAAAACATGGACATAGTAATGTTGCAAGAAACCAAGTGCGATAGGAAAAATATGGAGATAATATAAAGGGAGATTTGGAATCAATGTGATTTCATATGTTTGGAAGCCGATGGGGATTTTAGAGGGCTTGCCTTCCCATGGAACCTAAACAAAATCAAAGTGGAACTGAGAGCCCAATATAAAAGGATAATAACCATATCTTACAGGATAATAGGGACAACAGACCATGGCATAGTTAGGTAGGTCTATGGACCCCAATCTCCTGCAGACAAGAGAGATTTCTTGAGAGATCTCTTGAGTGTAGGAATAAGTATGAAGGCGAAACAATGGATTTTGGGAGGGGACTTCAATATGATAACCTCCTTGGAAGATAAGAAAGGGGGAATAGGGCACCTGGTTTCAGAAGATCAAACATTCAAAGAAGTAATGGAGAAACTATGCCTGATAGACATCATCACGTTAGAAGGTCAATTTACCTGGAATAACCAAAGAGGAGGGAAGCATCATATAGCAGAAACATTGGAAAAATTCCTAGTCTCATAATTGTTTTACCAAAATAGGGAAGTAGTAAGGGGAGAAATCAAGCCTTTTTACATATATGACCATTGGCCAATATCTCTGTGATGGATGGATGGCCTCTTCCCCCAACCAAAACTGTTCAAATTTGAGAAATTTTGGATCCAACACCCATAATTCATACAAAATGTAGATGCGTGCAAGTGGGGAGAACACCAAAATTTGTATGTAACAAAGATGTACCAGTTCCAACAAAAGTTGAGACATACAAATAATAGCTTAAAGAAGTGGAATAAAGAAGTCTTTGGGAATATTCAGGAATAAAAAATAAACTTGGAGGTGGATATGGAACTAGTGCAAGGAAAAATCAACTAGGATCATATGTCACTAGAACTTCAACATTTGCAATCGACCCTTAGAAGGGAGTTAGATTAAATAGACCAACACGAGAAAATCATGTTCCAACAGAAGTCTAGGATGCTGTAGATCAAAGAGGGCGACAAGAATACCAAATTCTACCATAATTCCCTCCTAAAGTACAAGTTCAATTATCAATGCCACAACAACCACAACTATTTGAGGATGAAGATCACCCTCCTCTAGGCCGATGTGATTTATTTTCTGATTTTTCCTCTTTTGTGGAGTTGGCTTCGCCGGTTTTGATAGAAGGGGCACTTTGATATGAAGAGAGAGAGGGAAAATCTTTTTCGTTGATATTGAGATAAGGGAACGAAGATACTATCCCTTTAAGGTGGATAGCATCCTCGCCCCCCTCCACGGATCTTCTAGTAAGATAGTGAGAGAGTCTCAAGCTCCAGGTTTAGAGAGATGAAAAGAGGTTTTCACAAAACCATGGAAGGGGATAAGGTCGTTCCCCCTAGGAATAATAAAACTCAACCAAGGAGAGGGGAGGGAAAAAACTGTCAGGAGACCCAACTTTGATCAGTAGTTGTGCGGCTAGCTAGGATGAGGTACCAAAACTTGTGCTCAGCTGAAGAGAAAGAGCTAATGGGGAGATTCCAAGAGGCAGTTTTGTGAAAAAGGAAGAGCACAACTAATGAATAAATTCAGAGGTCCTCTAAGGAATGGGTCCCCAACCCTCGACAATCCATAAGAAGGGACAGTGAGTCCTTACATCTTGCATAAGTGTACTTGATGATGAAGGCAACAGTGGCGCAAGCCATGAAACAACAACAATGTGAAATTTGGTCCACCTGCTAAGTGATATGGGTTTTGGAAGCTAAATTTTATTTATTCTGAAAGGATAAGTACGACATCTACTTCCACGAAAAGGCATGATTCCCAAGGACACACAGAAGGACCATGCAGTGAAAAGCGGGGTGATAGGAACCCAATAAATCCCAATCCAGGTGGACGAGGAGGATATCCAAGTGCACAAGGAGGAGGAATGACCAGAAGTAGCAATTTTGTTTTGCTCTATGGGCTTTCTCAAACTCTTGTTAATTAATTCTAAGAAATTTTACTTCATGTGTTAAGTTGATGTTTACTTGAGATAGATTATAAGCAAGGAAGATTAAAATTTTGTTTTACTCTCATCATGGACATTCATAATCAAACTCTAGATATGAGTGATAGGTTTGGTTTCCATATTTTGTCACTCTCCCCAAAACTAATTTTATGTATTTTTTGAATAGAAATCTATAGTACTTATTTTTTCCTTAAAAAACAATTAAATCTATCTATCTATCTATATATATATATATATATATAACAATTGAAAGTTGACAAGTGACATTTAAAAAATATTTTAACATGTATCTTAAGTAAAATAATTTTATAAAAGAGATATTTTTGTCCATATAGGTTTTTTCTACTTTTCCATATGGCCTAGATGTGTATTTCCTTTAATACTTAATATGATGTTAGCACATATATTTGCCTCAAAACCCTTTAAATGAAAAAAAAAATTAAAATACAAAACTTGAGAAAATATCTTCATTTGGAATGATTGGTGCCTCTAGCTCATAATATATCCACACTTAAAAAAAAATCTACCTTGATGGTTAAAACATTTGAATGATGAATGAGTGGCTCAATGTGAAACATACATACATATATTTTTACACACACACACATATATTAAAAGCTAATTTAAACTCATCTTCTCATCAATCATGCCTCATCCAATCCTCTAAATACAAACCCTTACTTAAATTTTGTACTAAAAAAAAATTCAAAAACTAAATACAAACCCTTACTTAAATTTTGTACATTCAAAAACAATTGCATTTCTATGGATTTTACAAGCTAATTACATTCTCACTTTATAACTCCCCATTAAAACCTTGAAAAAGTGGTATGATTTTAAAATTCAAAGAAATTACAATAAAAACCATTAAAACAATGCAAATACAATTTTTGTTAATTGTTTTAAGTTTAATGAAAAAATCTCGCTCTATGTATACTCCAATTCCAATTACTTCGATTATATGTTTAATTTGCTGCTCCTTCGAACAATGATTTCTATGAATTTGAAACCCTATTGAGTTCTTATTGTCTTGTTTATGTGTGATTTTGAGCTATGCGAGGGAAAATCCCCTCTTTGCAGCACAATTACATTAATTCATTTTACACCATGAAATAACGAATAATATATATAAACTTACTAAACAGAACAAAACAATGAATATCTATAATGAATGACTATACATTATAGATACGCTGACATGGAAATAGAAAATTGAAATATAAAAAGTTAAAATATGTATAAAATGTGGATACAGATCATTCGGAAATCTCACTGTCTGCAATAGTCTCCGTCCATTCTCTTGTACCACGATATTTGCATGCCGTTTCGGTGACTTGACTCTTTCTGAAGCGCCCTATTTCATTTCTATGATTTCGGCTCTTCCTGCATTTAGCAAAGAATGGACCGATCGCAGACTATAAGGCATCTGCTCAGAGAATCGAGAGTTATCGGAGGCGTTGTCAACGATTTCCTTCCTTGGTTGGACTTGTATATACACTTCGGCCGTAACCGAATTAGGTTGGGAGATTATTTATGGCCTGGTGATGTCCAAGAAGAACCTACGGCCGTCCAAATCCAATGCTTATGCTTCGATACACAGAATGAATTAAGGAACTCCAGAGTAGTATTGGTACGTAGTTTTAATCCCTATATCAACATTATATTCGGCAATAATGATTAGGTTTTTTATTATATCAAATTGAAATTCATATTAATAAATTTTGATAAATCCAAATAACTAGGTTATGACAGAACCTCGAGCTGCCAGCGACTTTTTGATCTGGTACGAACCTGGACCTGCCAGTGAGTCTTTGCTGTGGTACGCTGTGATACTCCTGAGCTCAGATCGAATTTCTCAATATAATAGCACTGGAAGCCTTTTAATCTAACAACGGAATTAATCTCTATTCCGTACAGGTTGTGTACAGCAAGTCTCAACCCAGTGCGACGTCCAAGTACCAGGCTGCGACCGCATGGTATCATGATCTTTCTTTCTTTATTTGACCTTGAAATCGATGGAAAGAATGCTTGGTAATGTTAACCGTAGTTATCAATATTGATTTGTTTCTTCGTGCAATTTTAGCTTTGCAACGGACGTGTCTGGTTCCCTATAGGCCTCCAACATCCAGCTTGATAGTTTTCACACTGTTCAGGCAGAATAGGTCTAATGCCAGAATAACACTGCCCGACGTCCGCGACATGTTTAGTACAAGAACTTTTGCTGGTAGTAATGATCTTGGAGTTCCTCTGGGTGCTGCTTTTTTCCACATCCATATTGAGTGATAACCAGAAAGATGAGAGTGTGGCGCTGCGCGGATATGTGGAAAGTTGAATGAGAATGAATGAATCCATAAGCCAATTTACAATTTCAAGAAACGTTCAGTAGTACGTTGAAGGGCCGTTTGAATATGTAAAAAATGAATTCCTATCAGTATCCTAAGACATTTTTCTAGTCTGATGATATAAGATCTGTTACCCTGATGTCTCATATGAATACAAGATCTTTTAGTGTGATGTCCGGATTGCGGTTTATTATCCATGATGTACGGTATGTGTTTGTTTTCACTGTTATTATATTTTTATTGTTTTCTGTCTATGAACTTTGAGGTGCTCTTTAACGTCGACGAGAAGAGAAATGAATAAATATGGAATCATTAATATTCATAATATTAATGATTCGATATAATTTAATAAATGGTTAGAAATGTAATCACAATACTATAGTTATTATATCTATAGTATTTATTATATAATTATTAATATTTTTAGATTTTCAATTTTTATTTGTTATTGTTTTGAATATAAAAAGATTATAATAAAATAAAAAGTTAATATTAATATCAATTTTGTTAGTAAATAGTTTAGTGATTTTGTTATATTTTATTATTTTGTTCTAACATTTTATTTTATTTTATTGTGACATTTTTTTATGTTGATATGTGTCCCCTATTGTAAATAAAATGTGATATGATATTTGTTCTAGGAGAGAGATGACAAAGTGTGGTAGATATTTAATGTAGAGATAATATCGGGTTCATTTTTATTTAATGGAAGTTAGATCGTTAATATTAAGTGTGGTTAATATTTAATGCATGGATAGTATTGGGTTCATATCTATTTAATGGATGGTAGATATCATGGGTGGTTAATATTTAATGTGTCCATAATTATTGAAGATTGCTAGTATTGGAAGGTTTATTTTATTTATGTGCTTTCACCATGTATTGTACTTGAATTCTATGCACCATGTTTACATGGGAATATGACTTCTTTCTTGAGAACTCCTTCCATCTACCTCTAAGAAATTTCTCATAACTCCTTTTATCCATCTCTAAGAAATTTTTCATTCTAAAGAGTTTACATACTTCCATACACCTCTATGAAATTTTCCATTCTAATCAATTTACATAGTGTTTGAGTGAGTAGTGACAGTGTCCTTTGTTCCACACTATCCATTCAAAAAACCAATGAGAGGAATCAATATTCACATAGATCAATTTCCTTGCAATCAGAGGAGTCAATATTCACATGAGTCAATTTCCTTGTGTGATAAGGTAGATAGTTGTAGACAAAGAGTTAAGTGACTAATGAGGTGAAGGTGGATAATAATAGGTATTGAGAAAAATGTGCATTTAGGAATACTTTTGAAAACCACAACATTCCCTCATACACACTCTAGGTATTCTAAAACATTATAGTCTATTTGATTAATCTATTGTTGGAAGTTTATTTCTTTTCAACTCTATTTTTTTATTAAATTTGGAAAGTTATTTCCAACCTAAAACTATAATAGAAACCCATTTTTCCAATTCTTATTTCAGATACTTTTTTCTTCACAAACAATGAGCCTAAACATACTCTATAATAAATTTATACATTTTGACTATAAATTTTGTCAAGAGCAGCTCCAATGTCAAAGACTCCTTACAAAATGAGTACACCAAAGTTTAAGGAGTTGCAAATGTAACTTGAAGAAATTATGAAGAAGCGGTATATACGCCCAAGCGTGTCACCTTGGGGTGCCCCAGTCTTGTTCGTGAAGAAGAAATATAGGAAATTAATATTGTGCATTGGTTTTAGACATTTGAATAAAGTGACTATAAAGAACAATTATCCTCTGCCAAGGATTGATGATCTCTTTGATCAATTGAAGGATGCAAAGATATTTTTCAAAGATATATCTTAGGTTAGGATACCATCAGGTAAGGATCAAAGAGGAAGATATCAACAAGACCACCTTTAGGACAAGGTATGGTCATTATGAGTTCACAGTGGTGCCATTTGGGTTGTCAAATGCACTAGTTGTTTTCATGTGATTAATGAATGGTGTTTTTCGAGAATATTTAGACAAGTTTGCCATTTTCTTTTTGGATGACATCCTTGTATATTCCAAGTCAGAATAAGAGCATGGGCACCATTTGAGGATGGTGTTGCAATTATTAAGGGAGCATCCATTGTATTCCAAATTGAGCAAGTGATCATTTTATCAAAAGAAAATTCATTATTCGGGACATATCATTTCAAAGGATGGGATAATAGTGGATCCTGAGAAGATAGAATCCATTAGAGAATGATCAGTGCCAAAGAATGTCACAGAGTTCAGATCATTCGTGGGCCTTTTAGTCTACTATAGGATATTTATTGAATGATTCTCAAAGATTGCACACCCAATAACTTCCTTGCAAAGGAAAGGTGTGAAGTTCCAGTGGACATTGGATTGTGAAAAGAGTTTCCAACACTTGAAACAATTATTAATAAGTGCTCCAATACTAAGGATTACATGCCCAAATGAATATTTCATTGTATGCACAGATGCATGTAAAGAAGGACTTGATGGAGTCCTCACTCAAAATGGATTTGTTATATGTTATGAATCAAGGAAGTTGAAGGAGCATGAAAGACACTATGTCACTCTTGATTTGGAGTTGGTAGCCATAGTGCATGCCTTGAAGAAATGGATACACTACCTCATGTGGAAAATGTTTGAGCTGAGTAAAGACAATAATGGTCTGAAATATTTGTTTGATCAACCAACTTTAAATACTAGGAAAAACAAATGGTTAGAATTTATCAGCGAATATCACAATGATATAAAACATATCAAGGGAAAAAAGAACAAAGTGGTTGATGCACTCAACAGAAGAGTGCATGAATTTAATGCTACAACCATTAGCATGTACCAATCAGATTTGAAACACAGAATTTTAGAGGCTACAAAATTAGATTTGCAATACAAGGGATTAGTGGAAAAATTATAGCAAGGTATTTTGCAGCTGAAAATTGAAGAATACAAGCTAGATAATGATGAAATTATTATGTACAGGGGCATAATTTATGTACCAAATTCACAGGAAGTGAAATATCTGATATTGGGAGAAATGAATAATGTACATTATGTTGGGAACCTAGGTTATTAGAAAACTATTGCATTTGTAAAAACCCAATATTATTGGCCAAGCATGAAGAAAGAGGTTGTAGATTTTATTGCCAAATGTTTGGAATGTCAAAAGGTAAAGGTTGAGCATAGACACCCAACTGGTTTGCTACAACCATTAACCATTCCTGAGTGGAAATGAGAAGTTGTAACAATGGATTTCATCACCAAACTTCCCAGAACAAACAAGCAACACAATTCTATCATGGTAGTAGCGGATAAGCTTACTAAAGCTACCCATTTTGTTCTTGTTAAGCTCACTCACAAGGCAACCAACATTGCTAATATTTATATGAGAGAAATAGCTCGATTGCATGGCATAACCATGAAAATTGTGTTTGACAGAGATCCAAAATTTACATCAAAATTTTGGAAAGGATTATTTAATGGATTTGGAACAAATTTGAATTTTAGCAGAGCTTATCATCTAGAATCAGATGGAAAAATAGAGAGGGTGAATCAAGTGATTTAGGATATGTTGAGGATGTATGTGATGGATAAACCATCAAAATGGGAAGATTAACTACACTTAGTAGAGTTTGTTTATAACAATGGGTACCAAAAATCTCTAAAGATGATCCCATTTGAGGAACTTTATGGTAGAAAGTGCAACACACCGGTAAGCTAGGATAACCCAACAGATACAGAAGTGGTTGGGCAAGATTTACTTAGGAAAATGGAGGAGAAAATGTTGAAAATAAAACAAAATTTAAAGGTTTCCCAAGACAGGCATAAAATTTGTGCTAATAAGGGCAGAACTCATAGGGAATTTAAAGTGGGAGACCATGTATTATTGAAAGTGAAATCCAATAGAAGTTTCCAAAAGTTGGGAAATTATTCCAAGTTGGAAGCTCACTATTGTGGGCCATTTGAAATCCTACAGAGGTTTGGTCTAGTGTCTTATATGATTCCATTTCCTGCATCTATGTATGTTCATAACGTATTCCATGTATCATTTCTCAAGAAATATATACCTGATGCTAGTCATGTTATTGATTGGAATGTGATCAAGGTGGATCAAGAAGGCACTTTCCAAGTGCATATGGTACGCATTATGTACCAGAAAATCAAACATCTCTTGAATCGAGCCATAGGTCTTGTAAAAGTCCAATGGACCTAGTACAGTCCTGAGGATGCTACTTGGGAGAATGAGGATGCACTGTGGGCAGAATACCCGCATATTTTTTAGGATTTTTGAAATTTTGTTATATGTGTGTACATAATGCACTGAGGACAGTGCATAAATAAGGGGAGTGGATTGTAAAATCCCTAGGCCAAACACAATTGTAATGTAAATGAAAATGTACTTAAGTTGGTGAGTTGTTTGATATCATTTTTGTATGCACATATCATAGCATAGTGTGCCCATCTAATGCGTAGTAAAATGATAAAGTGTGCACAATTCGGGATACCACGCACATCAACTTAAGTGCACGTGATCTTGAGGCCAGGGATCCTTTGTGCATATGTTGTGTTTTATAGGTTGGTGAGCCATTTTTGTGATGATTAGGCTGGAGAGGCTAGATGTTAAAGGATAGTGAGCCTATTTTGTATATGCCTCAACATGAATATAAAATACATCACTGCGCGTAGACCGACCATGAAAAAAGAGTATGGGGGACTAAACTCCACTAGATAAGGAAAGGGAGCGATAAAAGTTAAGGAAAAGGGGCTAAGCTAGGTAGCTTAAGACAAAAAGGAATATTATATTAATATTTCTTAAATCATAAAGTATGGATAATTATTTTAACCTAAGTTCCAAATATGGAGAAAAGTGGAGCAATGTAGATCCCAACATGACAAGTGTCAAGTTGGGGACATAAATACATATTGTTGGGACTTAGCTCATTTTCTTATCATTTTTTCCTTCCATCATTGAGCCATCCATTCCAACCACTATTAGAGGATCATTTACACTCTCATGGAGCTATCAAATGTACCTTCATATCATTGTAGGAACATGTATCCATACCCATACTTCTTGGTGTAGTCGGTTAGCTTGAGAGTTGGACTAAAGAAGTGGGTTTTCAAGCTCGTGGGATATTGAAGAGGTGGGTTGTTAGGCTCGTGAGAAATTTCTCTTTGAGTGAGATAATTCTTGGGAATTAATTTCCTCAAGGTGCTAAACTACATCTACAAAGCTCTGAGACTTCATGTCCGGCCTGTTGCTGAAGCTCGGAAAGGAAGTGGGGCAGTCGAATGACTATTGAGTAGAGAAGGGGCACACTTCTTGGGTTGGGATAGACTTGTGGGGAATGAGGGACTGTAGATTGTTATTTTGAGTTGCAACATGTGAAAGAGTATTTTCTATTGTCTATGAGCCGTTAGCCTGGTTAGGAATCCCTTTACCCGGGTGGAGTTTAGTCCCAGCTCGGGGGTGACCCACTGCTGAGAGTGATGAACAATGTGGTCTAAGTTTGGGAGGTTCGTGGAAGGTCTGCACGTAGTTGGTGATATTATTACCAAGATAAGTTTCAACTATGTGATAAAATTACATGTTGCATTGTTATTTATGTGTGTATTTTTATGGGTTTATGTTATGTGTGGTTATCATTGTCTTTATATTTATGGGTATTGTTTGTATATGTTGCATGCATATGTTTGTTGTTATTTCAATATGAATATGTGGATTTATAGTATGCATTTGTATGTTTAGGTTATATATATAAATTTATGCAAGAGTTCATGTGTATATATTTTAGTTGCATGTAGTTCGAAAATTTTATGTGGCATAGCTCAGTTGCATGTTGGGTATGTTACAGTATGTTCCGCAGAGAGAACAAAAGTGTTCTATCATGTATCATGCCTCATCGTAGGTGGTTGGGAATGTTACATGACTTCCCAAAAACAATGAGTGTGGATAATATCTTTCTTTTTCTAGACATTGTTCTATATTAAGAAGCTTGAAAAATTTCTTGAAAGTATGATCAAGTCCCGAGGCTTTATTAGATGGTAGTAATTCTTGCACCAAATAAGGGCCCATAGAGTATTACTTGATGTCAGTCAATTCCACCATGTTTTAGCTCCACAGAATGAGTTGTGGACATTTGGATCTTTGAGAATGAGTCCTGATTTGAGGTTAGGGACACTGAGTGTGTCCAAGTGACTAAATCCCATTTGGTTTCTTGTATCATTACTATAAAGAGATTTTCTTGGAGGATTTTTTGACTGAAAATCTCGTGCCTGGTTTTACCATTAATTCCTTTGATACTCTAAGAGATGAACTTCATTAGGAATGTGGGGGGTTGGGTAGGAACTTATCTTTCATCAAGGTAATGCAGCTTGAGTTAACCAAAAACTCTCTGAGATATTTAATAAGTTTTTTTTTTCTTTGCCAACATCTTTTTCGTTTTCTTTAGGTTTTTTAGGTTGAACAGAGGAAGAGGATTTAATTCGTGTAGAAGGAACATAGGGCATACCTTTTATTTTTTTTGTCGGGTTGCTAAGAATTTTAATATGAACCAACGAGTCCTTGACAAGTTGAGCCTATTTCTCAACAATTGAATTCAATTCTTTTTGCTAGTAGGAAGAATAAATGGAATTTAGGCCAAGATCCCCAAGGTCCATTTCGTTTCAATAGCAATAGTAAGGCAATATCTTAACCTGTAATGTACCAATATTTACTACAAGAATTATTTGCTACAGATTTGCTACAGGAATGTGCCCAGATTGGAGAAGAGGACATGCATTATTATAGAGGTGGGGAATCTACTCACGCTTTCCCGAATGGGGTGATTGTCAGCTCATGGAGCCCCGTACCAAGTGGCATGTGCTCAAGGACTGTTTAAAATGATGAAAATGCTAAGGTAGTTTCAATCTTGAGAGAGCATCATGAGCTTGTCGAATGATCGTCTAATGCCATCAACTCATCCTGATGGTCTAGTTGCAACTCTTCTTCACACATCCTGGTGGCCTATGCGGCTAACAATATGGGTATCAAGAGCTCCACTAGGACTATAAAGGCTAAGAAACCCATTAAAAAAATACTAGACAAACCAAGCCAGGTATCTCTTATCAACTAGAACTGCACTATTAGGATTCCCATGTAAAATACACCGCAAGTTCATAAGTAGGGTTTCTTCGTCAGCTAGAGTAAGGTTGATCATAAAAAACAAGAAGGTTTCTTATTATAGTGGAGTAGAACCATGCAACATATCTTTTTTCCCAAAACCAAGGGGACCATCATCTTAGTCTTACCCCAACAGAATGGGACCGAGTTGAGTAATTGTTTTAATATTCAACATTCACTTTGTTTCTAGTTCAGTGAGTTGATCCTGAAAGAAGTTGACTAACTCTTATTGTATGTTAGAATGTTCTTCCACACTGTTTCCATGTCTATGTTTTGAAGATGTTATTTGATTGTGACGCCTTCATTGAATGATAGATCTATGGAAGAATTTTGTGTTTTTTTTCCCCTCTTTGAGAGAAGAGATTCTTCTCCGTCTTCATAATTGATTGCGGGTTAGCTTAGCTTATTACCATTGATTATGGATTAAATTAGCTTATTACCATGGATTTCCATTACTTGAATATGGAAATTAGTACAAAACTAAGTATGAGTACAACTTCCTTATATGAGTAATGTATTTTATTATGAACTATTGATTACACTGGTTTGAATCTCTCATTGTGTATTAGTTAGTGATATTGCTTCCCATTAATTCCATAACATTACATATTGTGAATCTCATCCTGGTACCGGAACAATGATCACTATAAGGAAGTAATTCCATTGAATATGGATACTACTAACCTCTTCCATATTTGTCCAGTTACAATTAAAGGTTGTTGTATGAGCTATAACATAATGTCATAAAGCAAAAAACATGATTGTTAACTACAAAGGGCAGTATATAATAAGAACTAAAGGCAATAGTTTAACCTATAATACAAGGGGAATAGAGTAATTCCATTACTATGATATCAGTAATACAAGAAAAACTTAGCTTAAGGTTCAACAAGGTGATATCATGTTACCTATTTACCATAATCAATATGTATTGTGATATTAATCTTATCTCTTAATAACTACATGGGATGTCACTAGAAAGAAATGGCAATAAGTATCAACATATGTATTACAATTGTATGTTATTCCAATGCTTGTGTAAATGAAAAGGGTAATAGATCATTAATAAGGGTCTTTCAAAGGGTATACTCTTATCCAATACATATGGGTTTTACTTATTCTGATTAGGAGAGAGATAAAGCAATGGAATCAGCTTGATATTGTACCTGTATGAGCTATGTGAATATTACAATATAGTTAAGACTAGAGAGTATCAATATATGGTATAGGCCACTAATCACGATATTTGTTGAAATGTTTGACTTTGTAAATGGAGATGCAAGTTTAAATTTCATTTTTTACTTTCTTGAATGAAGATCCAAGCTCAAATTTCATTTATTCTATGAGATTTTTGTTGTGTTCTTATTAGTTTTCTTGGGTATTATTAATTATGTTATATTTCTGAGTCTTCATACTTTTATGCCCTTCTTTGTTGAAAATGGAATCTAGCTTTACTTTTCGAGGAATCATAATTAGTATCTCAGTCCATAGCATTGGAGTTAGAGATTTGGATTTGAATTTGTTATTTCTTATCATTCTATAAATGAGACATTGACATGAAATGTTCACTGCTTGTGTCTTTTTGTTACAGTGCAAAGTACTATAACATATTTTAGTTGTGGGAATAATTGCAGTGGACATTTTCCCCATGTTTCAAGGTTTAATTCTATCTATTTTACGTGATATTTTGTAGATTTTAAAACTGTTCTTTTTGTTATCTTTGTAAATGAGGTTTTGACATGAAATATTAATGTCTTTGATCAACTTCTCTATCAATGCAAAGTGACTGTTACATATTTCAGTGTATCTATTCTGGAGTTTGAGGGAATGACTACAGTGAATATATTTTGTATGTTTCAAACTTTTTTTCTATTTGTTGAGTGCTATATTAATGTAGATTCTTCATAACATATTACAATGTAATATTTCATAACATATTACAATGTAATATGTTTTAACATATTACATTGTAATATGTTATAGCAATATGTCTTAGTGCTCAAGATATAAAATCTAGTTATACCAAAGGTCTGATTTGGATCACATACTTTAAGTGAATGGGTTAATATATCACATATATAGAACGATAAGTTTATTAAGAGTGATCTAATTCAATTAACTTTTATGCCTACTACTTCTCTCCCATACTCTTACATTTTTTATTCTATGTCCAAAATTTTTGTTGCCATGATTGAAAAAGTATTAAGTCTAAATTATAGTTTTATAATGGATACCATTTTTTTTGGGTTTCCTAGTAGCCTTATCACACCTCGAGAATCAATCCTTCATAAATTTTGACTTCTGCAAGTTCTTGGCAAATACAATGGACCAACAGTTTTTAGATTTTAGGGGTACTAGGTCATTCAAGTACCAGTCTCACTTGATCCATATGTTAATCCATCAAAACTAATCACATCTGGGTTATTTTAAGTCTAGGATGGTGAATGACCAACCATCAAGTTTCTCTCCCAACCATTGACTCGTTTCCTATGATAAGAGAACATGTCACTAGTGAAGGGTTTTTGCAGTATGTAAACTCTTTTATGTCTATATTAGACTTTATTATCCACAATGAAGTATTCGTTATAGTTATTCCTTTCGTCAAAGAGTCACTACAATTGCAAAAGGACACCAGACTGGGAAATTGGTTCCTTTTTTAGTAGTTTACAATGATAAGAGCCTATGGTTTTGAAGAGGATCCATGTCAAAAGTGAGCGCTGAATTTAGTTGTTCTAGAGACTGAAAAAAGTAAAATTTAGTTAGTTGTTGACTACAAATCCAATCAGATTACATTAAATATTGATCAAATGAATTTCAAGAACAGACAAAATCTACACATGTAGGTCACTGGTGTCTTACATAGAGATGTGACTAAGACTCATGCCAATATGAAAAAATTGAAATAGGCATTAATCAAAGTGAAGAAATAGTCGAGGCAGGATAAAGTGGTTACTACAACAAGGAATTCCAAAATCAACAATCTGTAAAATAATATTCATAACTTATGATACTCTAATATTACATAAGTAAAAATGGATTTATAAATTGAATTCCCGAATATATGAAATTTTTATAAAATACAAAACTTTTGAAATAAAAAGTTGGACAATTTTATAAGAGAAATTAAGTTGGTTAAACAAATTCTTGGTGTATTTATAAAACTGATATAAGTTGGTTAAAAAAATGATTAAACATGAATGTGAATTGGCTATGGGGGGGAAACCATGTGGCCAACCTGTGGGCGTGCCCACATATTGGCCATAGGGGGCCATCCCTGTGGCCGAGCCATTGGCGTGCCCACATGTTGGCCACAGGGCTGGCCCCTCGCAACTAAGTCACGATCTGTAGACTGTGACTTCATCGCAGGGGGCTAGCACTGTGGCCAATACATTAGTGTTCTCATGGCTTGGCCATAGGGCTATCCCCCCATGGCCATGTCACTCTCAAACTACTAGTTTAAAGAAACAAAATTTCAATAAACTTAAATTTAATTAAGCTTACCTGCAGCTCCCCCCACCCGCCCTCATGACCACTCCAAACAAGACCGCCCGCCAACAACACAAATCCAAACACGACTGCCAGCAACACCATGCCAACAATGCCATGCCAAACATGATCGCCAAACATTATCACTCACACTTGCCAAGAACTCAAAAAAACCATAACAGTCATGATGTGTGATAAATATATAAACATATTTTCAGTCGAAAGAAACTTTCAACCAAAAAGAAATTTCGGCCGAAATAGTCTTTCAACCAAAATATATTTTCTACCAAAATATATTTAAACTAAAAAGAGGATACTCGATGAAAAAAATTCATTCGGCTAAAATTGTACTCGAAAATCAAGAGCATCTTCACCATACTGTTCGATTTGATGTTCAAAGGGTCGGCCGAAACATATTTTGACCGAAAAAATAAATCTTTGGACCGAAAACATGTCTTTCAGAATTTTGGAGATTTGATTCTCATGAGTTACCCACCTTCATGAATTTACCCATGAATTTGAAAGAAGGGGTTTCCTCTCTTTGGGTTGTGTAGGTTGAATGGGAAAGAGAGATAGTGAATTTGAGATTTTTATAAGTGAAAGAGAGGAAGGGAAGGATAGAACAATATGTGATAGCTTGACACCTATATTGGTTTGAGACCTAGACTCGATCTTGCATGTAATGGATCGAATTATAATATGTGAGTTTGGTAATTATAGCAAAGTAGTTGTGATGAGAAGATTGAATAGTCAAAGTGGTTGACCAAGAAATAAATTAAATAATAAAGTCGTTGCAACAAGAAGTTAGTTAAGGGAAAAGAAGTTATGAATTCACTAATTATAGAAAAGTTAGTTGCAACTAGGAGTGGAGAACGTACTATTTTTAAAAAGTGTCTAAGTGGAAAAAGTGGTTAAGTGGATAAAAGTTGATACTTCTAGAGGAAGCTACTTGGAGAGTATAAATATGAGAGAAAGGGTATCCCATTAACACCTATTGAATATAATTGAATATCTATTCTATGAAAGGTTATTTGGGTTGGTATTATTGATAGAGACAAGTGCAACAGAAAAAGTGCGGTAGGAAAATCTCAACTGGAAAACTTCGAAAGAAAAAGTGAGGTAGAAAAGTGCAGCATAAACACTACGAAAAAAAAAATCACGGTAGAAAAAGTGCAGCAGAAAAATCGTGGCAGAAGATGTGTGGCAGAAAAATCGCAGCACTAAAATTGTAGTAGCAGAATCACGACAATATAATTGTGTATCAGAACCACAACAACATCATGGTTAAGGTCTATTTATGAGATATATGGCACATCTTGTTTGAGGTATGATTTGTGAGCTAGGGTTTGGCTCTCGATATGGTATTGGATGTTCAATATTGCTGCATATATCATATTTGTTGAAGAATAGTTGGTATTTTGCATATGGATATTGGTCTTTTGGTTGTGATTTGTTGCTAAAGTTGTTGGTTTAGCTTGAGGATACATAAAAGTGAGGTTGTGGAACATGGTTTGATGTAAGAGTTTATGGTATTTGGTTTATGGATAGAGTGATGAACTGTTAGATAAATTTTGATGGTTATATTGGTGTATGTCTTTGGTATATGGTTGAGGTACATGTTGGGTACATGGTTGAGACAAGTAGTTGATGATTCGGCACATACATGAGGTGTATAGTTGATGATGATGGTACATATTGATGATTCATAGTTGATGTGTAGTTGATGCATGATTGGTACAGACTTCGTACATGGTTGGAGGAACTTGTTAGTAGTATTATTGACACATCATCTATGGATGATGTAGCATATTTTTCTTAGTATATTATTAGAAACACATATTCATATTGGTGATGATTATGAGTTATTGTGATTGGTTGATACACATATTGGTGATATTGTGCATATGGTTGAGAGTTTTTTTAGAGAGTAGATCTGATTCTGTTGATAATATTGATGAGAGGGGTTGTTGTGATAGGTTGTTTGGATAGATTGTTGTGACAGGTTATTTGTATAGTTTTGGTGCATGGTTTATGTAATTGTTGATGCTACAGGTTGAGGTATAGGTTGATTCATGGTAAATGTCAGTTCAGGTTATTGGTGCAAGTTTATTGGTACAAATTGTTGCAATTTATTGTTAAAGGTTAAAAATGATAGGTTGAAAGTGGAAGTGGTTGATTCAGTGACAGTGGCAGATTTTCTACATTTGGAATTTATATTTTAGGGTGTTTGTACGAGGTAAAGATATGTGGTTGTATCCATATAAAATAGGGGGTTGTAGCCTCCTGGTTGTATCCAGAAAATTGGGGAGTTAGATCTTCCCTCAGGTTGTAGCATGAAAATATAGGGGGCCAGAGCTTCCTTCCAGTTGGAGCTAGAGAATTGGAGGTTGGTGCTTCCTTGAATGAAATTATTGATATATAAAAAATCATTTTCTGGTTTAATCCCAAATTGGGTTTCCATGTAAATATTGGTGTATTGTGTATTGTGTGTATGTGTTTGTTATTGTTTATTATGTACTGATGAATGTTAATGCTTATTATACACTAAGATATTGATGATGAACAAATAAACATGGTTGAATAAGTAAAAGAATATACTTTGTGGTTTAAAGGATTAATAATTGGTATAATCGATCATTACTGATTCACCAGCCACCACGCCCCCCCCACCCTCTCATTAATTCAACACTAAAGTCTCTAATGAAATTACCATCATTTTTTTTTGGATTAGGACTATAAAGGTTGAATTGAAAGAGCCAAACATTTTTCCTCACCTTTAAAACTCTCTTACCACATCCATTAGGTTCTCCTTAATTAGTTCATAAAATTCGACATTAAATTATTTTTTTAATCCATTCTGACTAAGGCTCTTCCCTTTCTGCATAGAAAAGAGGGAATCGTGGACTTCAGACACCAAGAAATATTATGTTAAGAAATTATTTGTTTCTTCGGTAAAGACTTGAGAAAACTTAGAAATGGCCTCTAGAATATATTGGATAAAAAATCCAACTGCCTCTTGAAATATATTGCAGAAGTGGCGAGCTCCTTCCTTTGCCTTATCTTTGAAAGAGTGAGCAAGGGTTCCATCTGACTTTTTAGTATCCCAAATTGTATTGATGCTCTTGTGATAATTTGCATACTAATGAAATAACTTGGAGTTGTTATCCTCTTGCTTGATCCAAATTGCTCTACTCTTCAGGCACCATATTTATTCATTTTTCTTTAAAATGGCGTGAAAAATGTCCTTAAGGGAGCGAAGTTGTCTAACCTAGGATTCTAATATGGGAATTTTGGTTATTTCCCTGTGGATCGAGGCTAATTTCTCTTTAGTGTACACCAAAACAAACTTGGATTGTTTTAAGTATTGAACCATCCATATTTTGGGGGCCACCTTTACTCTATGAATGTTATCAATGAATTGGTTCATAGGGGTCGAAGGAGTAGAAGAATATAGGTGTACCCAGGAATCTGAGACTAAATCTTGGTACTTGTCCTCCTCCAATAAAATTGGATTGAATTTTAAAGGTCATAGAGGCATCACTTTTCTCGGTTCGATTTTGTAAACTATTGGAAAATGGTTTGATAGACCTCCTATAGAAACACAAGATTTCATCATTAATCCATTATTCATCAATTTTTATCATATGATAAAACTTTCCAATCTATTTGAAAATGCATCTTCATTTCTTCAAAATTCCCTCCAACTTGACTTGAGTTTCAAAGGTTTTACATCAATAAGATGATGCTTCTTCATAAAGGAAGAGAAAAAACCACTATGTGCATCTTGGCAAGGGTTTGTCCCCATAACTCCCTTAGAGATAAGCTAAAATTCAAAACCCCCCTAAAAGGATGTGGGCCTCACCCAACATTCTTGATGCCACCATATTTTCTGAAGAATGAATCCTTTCTAGGTAGGGTACATAGAAATTAATGATGTTTAAGGAGAACCCAAGGTTTTTGAATTCAAGATTCACCACAATGAAAGAATGGAAGGAGGGGGACGAAAGGTATTTTTCAGTATTGTTTCCAAAACATTATGAGTCCTCTCGAATTCCTAATTGCATCAATAACACTAAAATACCATGTTTTGAACAACTACTCCAAAACTACAATGGCTTTGGATCCCTCACCCATAGTTTCTTATATTAAAAGAATGCTTGGATTATGTCTTTGTATGATCCTTTTGAGTTCTAATCTTTTGCAGGAATCCAAAGACTCATAGTGTTAAAAGAAAGGATGATCATGGAGGGGACTTTCTAAGGGATTTCCTTTCTCCAAGGGGCCTAGAAATGGTTGGCTATTTTCCTTTCTTAATATCAAACATAACATTTTTTTGAGATTTTAGAAGAAAGAATTTTCACCCCAAATGATTTGATTGCTCTTAATCAGTGGCTAGACCTCCAAAGGATGAGGTCCCATCCTTTTCTGTATATCTAAGTCACATCAAATACCCTTTGTATGGAGAGGATCACACCGAGATTGCATTGGAAGAGACATTGGATACTAGTTTGAGGCCAACGGGGAAATCCTCACGACATGAAGCCTCCATAGGGTTAGGCTTGGAGGAAGGGAAAGGAAATCTAGGGATAGGGGGGAATTAATGGATTAGAAGGGGATAGGAGAGGATGGAGGGAGAGAAGGAGCCTCAAAAGGAACTACAATTTATATAGTAAGGGGGAGAGAAACTGGGAGAGACATACCGAGAGAAGCAGAGGAGAGAACATGATCATCCCTTGGACCATATTTTCATGCTTTTTCCATGTCCCATTCCAACTATGCATTTGAACTTCCTACATGATATTTTACTAGTTGAGAGTCCTCTTTTTTCCATATTTTATTTTTTCAAATTAGGACTGGAGGAATCCTTCTACATTTAGCCCCGAGGCTACCTAATTCGTGGAAATTATAACACTAGAAGGGAAGACACCAGTAATCCATATTATTCTTCCAGATGTATTCACCATACACCAAACCAAATTATCTTATCAATTTCTTCCTCGTGTTGACTTGGATTTGGACCTACGTCAACCTTCTATCAACCTTAGAATCCCAATCAAGATTTAGACTAGAAAAAATATTGAGCTTGTTGATTATGACTTCTAAGGCCTCCTTGTTCCAAAAAACTAATGGAAGGCCTAGAAAATGGCCCAGACCTTAACCACGACCATAGTAAATCTAAAAGGATCAAGATAAATAAATCAATTATGAATAATTAGCCTTAAAGGACCCCAACTCTAGTTCTTACCTTTGATCATCTCAAAATCCTCTTCTGAGTTCAGAATGAAACATAGCCAATCCTGCACTAAAAACTGGAAGAACAACCTGTATCCAAGAACTAAGATCTAGCATGACTCTAGCCACCTAGATAGGGCTTCTTGTTTAACTGATTTCCATAAAAAAAAAACATCGGAAGAGAATCTTACCCACAAAAATTTTAAGCTCTGCAATGTCAATGTCTTTAGTCACCACCATTTCTACCTTATTGGTATTTCTTTGCACAAACTTCTTCCTAATGTTTCCCTTTGTAGTGGCGCCTTCATATTGGATACTAACATCATTGATCGAAAATACAAGAAAAACCATGGTGTTTTTCTGACAAAGGGGAGGAGCATCGGAAGCTACGGGAGAAGAAGAAGGAGAAGTAACATGTTGCGAAGGAGTTTAAATTTCACCTACATTAAAATTTCACCAACATGTTGCGAAGGAGTTTAAATGCCATCTACATTAAACATTTATCTGCCTCTCGAAGCAGACGAAAATGAGCCCACGACATAGGAGTTAATACGGAATCGATCTTCTGCATCTACAAAATGCTTAAGACCGAAGGGAAAAATAACCACGTAGCACCCATCACGGGATTGAAAAGACTGAAATTTATGAGGGATGACCTCATAATCAACAATATCGGGATCAACAATATTATTACAACAGGGACTTGCCACGGTTTCATCATCAGATTACCTGTGCCTCTTCAAATCAAGTCATGATCTACCATTTCCACACATAAGAAAACACCCTTCCAACCACTTTGAATACCAGCGTAACGAAGGTTGTAATTGGAAAGGAAAAATCCCAAGCCCCCGTCGACTCAATTTTTATCAACTTTATATAGAGATAAATTGAAATTAAAAAGATCTTATTGCTTCAATATTTACTTTCTATTTTTTCATATTTCATACGATGGAGATGTAATTTTTTAATGCTTAATATGGAATTAAAAATTATCATTTAAAAAAATATTTTAATACTAACATTTATCTTTATATATATAATAAAACAATTGGAATTAAAAAAATTCTTATTGTATTAAAAGTTCTTTTCTACAATTAAGTATGAGGCAGATGCAAAATTCTTTCCATGCTCAACACACATTTAAAAAAATGTAAACATCAACAAAATATTTCAATGTTTGCTATAAATAAAATATTACAATATCCATCTTCAGTAAAATAATTATATATCAACTCTATATATATAGAGAGAAAGCCATATAGTAATTGAAAACAAAAAGAATTATGATTTGGTTAATAGGTGATTTCTAGTTCCCCAAATAAGGGAGATTCATAATTCTTTCAATGCTTAATATTATGGAGTTGACATGTGACAATTAAACAAATATCAATGGAAAAAAAAATTAAATGTGGGGCATAAATAAAATATTTCTATGTCCCCCTCATCTTGGTCCCCCCCCTCATTCCCTTTCATAAAACTTAATTTTGATGGCACCTCTAAAGGCAATCTAGGAGCAGCGGGTTATGGAGCAGTCTTTCGTGACCACCTCGGGCACATCCTTTTAATCACTGTAGGATACCTGGGGAACTCAACAAACAACGCAGCAGAGCTCTGGGGACTGATCTGAGGACTGCAACTAGCAAGTGAACACGGATTCAATAATTTAGTGGTTGAAGGAGATTCACAGATCATCATCAATATGCTACGGAGAATTCTAAATGGCGCTAACCTTGAAAAAATCATGCCCAGTAGGAGGCTCTCACATGGCTTACAAATGCTTACCAACCTCATGAAACCAACACATACAATCATCCCAACCCATGTCCGAAGGCAGGCAAATCAAGTTGCAGACGAACTTGCCAATCTAGGCACCACTTGGACTGGTTCTGATCTCTTATGCATCTCTGCTTTGGAACCGGAGCATCCTACTCTCCAGCAATGCATCCGCAAGGCAGGTTTAGTCGACTCACCCCCGGATTGGGTGGTATTGCGGTCCATGCGGCAGGCAATTGGCGAAGGTACAGGGCGTCGTGGAACACCGCCACGTGATGGGCGCGTGCTACAACCCACCACACTACCCGATGCATAAATGTTCATTAAGCTGAAGCGAGGGCACATTTATGCGACCGTCCTCTCCCTCCTGCTGCGAATTCGTTTAAACTGGTTCACTATGCTTGGAGTGCATTTCGTTATGGTGGCTGGAGGGCCCATCCCTGAGTAGCACGAGCTCTTCTCTGTTCTCCTCCTTTGGCACGAAGTGGCCCCTGCTATTCTCCTCCAACGCCTGCTCTTAATTCCCCTAGCCAGCTGCTTTGAGCTCTCAATGACTCGCCCCAGAGGCAGACCAAGGAGAGGCGCTCCCTGGAGGCCTTGACGACCCTCGGTCACTCCTTCCGACTCGACCTCCACTGAGTCCTCCCCGTGCCAGCAAACCAAGCCTCCTCCTGTCTCCTTACGAGTTCTGCAATTCAATTCCATGGATGTCATTCCGAGCATGCCAATTTCAACTCTGCGGCTCTCCCTAGACCCCTTAGCATATTCCTCTAGCCCCATGCCCTTTCACGACCCTTTGGGTGACAGAGACGGCGACCCCCCTCTTCGTGGTGAGTCCAAGAGGGAAGCTCCAAGTTTATCTGATTCTTTCGATCGAGCGTGCGTCAAGGAAAGCTTGTCTGCTCTGCATGACCTGGTTTTCGAGCTAAGGCAAGAGGTAACGGACTTAAACCATCAACTCCAGGCCATGGACACCAAGGTGGCCAGCTTTCTCAGAATCATCTCGTCCATGCACGAGGCTTTGCTCTCTGAGTTTGACGAAACCTGTTCAATGAAGGACTCCCAAGTGGATAAGGATGCAGATCAGCATGAAGTGTTGTGTCCAGCAGGGGAAGAACGGAAGAAGGACGCACACAGGGAAGACACCAAGGAAGATGAGTGCAGTGAGGCTAGTGGCAAGCAGTGGGACGATGGGTCGACGTACATTGAGGAAGAACCCTGGCCAGGAGACCTTCACGCCACGTGGCCCGACTACCAGCCAGGTGTCTAATCTTTTAGTGTGTTTAGTCTATAGAGTTTCCAGGTCTTGGGTGAAAAACAATAGTAATACTCCTTTAAATTATGACTGTTTAATTAGTGATCTGTATAGGCTGGCTGGACTGGTTTCCCCATGCCTGTGGCAGTCCAGTAACTATAGCCTGGTCATCTATGTATTTTGCCACTTTACTTCAGATTTTGAAGGATCTTAATATAATTACTCCTCTTACTTACAAAAAAAAAAAAAAANGTATAGGCTGGCTGGACTGGTTTCCCCATGCCTGTGGCAGTCCAGTAACTATAGCCTGGTCAGCTATGTATTTTGCCACTTTACTTCAGATTTTGAAGGATCTTAATATAATTACTCCTCTTACTTACAAAAAAAAAAAAAAAATTCTATGTCCACCTAATTTAATATCACACACACACACACACATATATATATATAACAATTAAAATTGTAAGATTTCACTTGCTTTGTAATATAAATAAAAGACATAATTGAATGAAGAGGAAGGAGATGGTTAGGGTTTGGGAGAAGTTTCATGCGGTAGGGTTTTGGTTTATAAGTGTATAGGGTAGGAATAATGGGGTGTAGGGTATGGATGCTATAATAGAAGAAACTAAGATGTAGGAAATGAAAAATTCCTTTAAGGATGTCGTAGATGGATGGAAAATCAAGCCGTCACATGAAATCCTTATGGTAGGGAATATCAAAAGAAAGAAAAGACAGGACCAACCTTCCAATGAAGCAATAAGCCTCTCAAAAAATTAAATAATGGTTGTATGGATAAAACAGAGGAGAACTTGAGATACGAGGCCACATCATCATTGGTGGGAAACTATATTCAATACATGAAAGACCATGCAGTCATTGGAAAATTCATGGGGATATGGCCCTTAGATTCATTACTAGTCTGGATAAAAATGAGATGGAAAGTCAAAAGGGATACAATCTTAAAGCGCGGGTCCAAGGGTGTTTCTACAACAATACTCACCTACTTAGAGGACAAAAATTGATTTTTTGATGAAGGGCCATATTTGTTTAACTCCATAGGGCTCCACCTTAGCTACTAGTCAAAGTGTTTTCCCCCAGAAAATGAGAAATTCATAGCTACGCTAGTGTGGATCATAATTTACACCCTACCCTAGGAGTTCTAGCACCTAGAAACCCTGGAAGGAATAGGAAATATGTTGGGCTCTTTTTTCAAAATATTAGAAATTAAAAAAAGTGTCCAAGTATACATCATATGCAAGAATATGCATATACACATGTGAACATGGCAAAAACACTACTTGTGTCAATCACTATATCATTCCGGGACGAAGAATGGGTCCAACCCATAAGTTATGAGCATATCTCGTTCAGATGTAGGAAATTCCATGTTCATGGACACCTATTCTTAGATTGCCCTCAGAACACAACTCATACAAATAATAACAGAAAGGAGGAGAAGGGAACATAAGGCTTTGTAAATACCCCAAATAAAATAAAGGTGGGACGCAAAGGAAATAAAAATCCATGGGAAGGGACCAAGAAAGATGACAACAGTTTCCATATCTTAGAAATAACAACCCAAACAAAAAAACATGGAGACCAAGCATGAGGAAATACAAAAATGAAGAAAAATAGAGTCATGCCAAAAAAACCCAGGAAAGGAGACGAGAGAAATCCATATGAAAGACTTGGAGGCTTCATAGGAGTCCTCGGAAGAAAGAGTGAAGGAAGATCACAACCAGGAATTAGAATCAAAATATATGGAAGTGGACATCCAAGCGATGATCTGGGTCCATGGGAAAAAAGGGATTAAAAATATGCAGGTGGGACAACTTTGTCGGCTTCAAAGAGAACTTCTCAAAGGACAAAGAAAAGAACCAATGTCGAACGATCCAACCTCCTCATCGGGGAATATGGTAATAAAGTCAAACCCATCGAAAAACACTAAGAAACTTGAAGGGGACTAGAAGAAAAAATTCCTAAAGCCCCATATGCAAGTTCTTGAAGAAAAAGGCACCCTTCTCATCAACTCGGGACGGGTAGTGGGATTACTAGACAGATACTTCCTTCCCCAAACCAAAATTTAAATATGAATATTTTCTCATGGAATATTAGGGGTATTAATGGAATTTCAAAACACACAAATCTTAGGGAAACAATTAAACCAGAAAACATGGACATAGTAATGTTGCAAGAAACCAAGTGCGATAGGAAAAGTCTGGAGATAATATAAAGGGAGATTTAGAATCAATGCGATTTCATATGTTTGGAAGCCGATGGGGATTTTAGAGGGCTTTCCTTCCCGTGGAACCTAAACAAAATCAAAGTGGAATTGAGAGCCCAATATAAAAGGATAATAACCATATCTGACAAGATATTAGGGACAATGGACCGTGGTATAATTAGGTACGTCTTCAGACCCCAATCTCCTACAGACAAGAGATATTTCTTGACAGATCTCCTGAGTGTAGGAATAAGTATGAAGAAGAAACAATGGATTTTTGGAGGGGACTTCAATATGATAACCTCCTTGGAAGATAAGAAAGGGGGAATAGGGCACCTGATTTTAGAAGACCAAACATTCAATGAAGTAATGGAGAAACTACACCTAATAGACATCATCACATTAGAAGGTCAATTTACTTGGAATAACAAAAGAGGAGGGAAGCATCATATAGCAGAAAGATTAGAAAAATTCCTAGTCTCATAATTTTTTTAACCACAATAGGCAAGTAGTAAGGGGAGAAATCAACCCTTTTTACAGATATGACCATTGGCCAATATCTTTGTGATGGATGGATGGGCTCTGCCCCCACCCAAAACTATTCAAATTTGAGAAATTTTGTATCCAGCACCCATAATTCCTACAAAACGTAGATGAGTGCAAGTGGGGAGAACACCAAAATATGTATGTAACAAAGATGTACCGGTTCCAACAAAAGTTGATACATACAAAAAATAGCCTAAAGAAGTGAAATAAAGAAGTATTTGGGAATATTCAGGAAGCAAAAATAAACTTGGAGGTGGATATGGAACTAGTGCAAGGAAAAATCAACTAGGATCATATGTCACTAGAACTTCAACATCTGGAATCGACCCTTAGAAGGGAGTTAGATAAAAGAGACCAACAGGAGAAAATCATGTTCCAACAGAAGTCTAGGATGCTCTGGATCAAAGAGGGCGACAAGAATATCAAATTCTTCCATAATTCCCTCCTACATCACATGAATCATAACTGAATTAACTCTCTAAAAATGAAAGAAGGGGTGACAATTGAAAGGCACAAAGACATCAAACATAGTCTCAGAAATTAATTTAGTTATCTTCTTTTAGATTCCCCTCAAGACAGAAGGGTAGCCATTGGACTAATGAAAAAAACTATTCCAAAGTTGGCCTTGGAAGGTTACAACAAAATGCTTTAGACACAGGGGAATCTGGTGGAGGTGGAAGCAACGGTGAAAGAAATGCCACAAGGGAAGAATCCTGGGTAAGATGGCTTCACATATGATTTCTTCCAAGCCTCCTAGAGTATTATTGGGAAATATCTCTAGGAAGTGGTGGAAGAATCTAAGAAATCTCAAAAGTCTTGAAAGCCTTCAATATAACCTTCTTTGATTTGATCCCAAAGGAAAAGGAAGCATACACTGTAGATAAGTATAGACCCATATATTTATGCAATGTTGTATACAAATTATTTATAAAATCATTGCTAATAGATTGAATCCTATCCTACAAGAAATCATCTCCCTTGAATAAGGGGGTTTTGTAGGAGGTAGGAAAATTATGGACGATAATTTTATTTCCCATGAAACCATACATTCTTTGTAATCTAAAAAAAAACCTGGGATTCTCATAAATATTGATCTATCTAAAGCCTATGAAATAATAAAGTGAGACTTATTTAGAGACATTTTGGGGGCCCTTGGCTTTGATCCTTCCCGTATTCATTGGATTCCAAATCTAAATTCCTAAATTTTATTCTCTATATTAGTAAATGGATCCCCCTCTCCTACCTTAAAAGTGTCATGGGGATTAAGGAAGGGAGATCCCCTATCCCCCTACCTCTTCATTATTCTCATTGAAGGTTTAGGGAGATTTATGAAGAAAAACCTGAGGGAAGGGTACCTAAAAGGTCTAGTAATCTCCCCTTAGACATATGCCTTGTCTTATCTCTAGTTTTTCGATGACACCCTTCTCCTAGGGAAGACCATAGTGCAGGAAGCTACAACCATAAAGAAAAACCTTGGCGTTTTCGTTTCCACCTTGGGAATGAAACTCAACTTAGACAAATCCAATATCTTAATCTTTAATACCCAAAAAATTATTTAGCAAAGAATAACCATAATTTTGGGCTTCCAACGATCCTGTCTTCCCTCATGTTACCTATCCGCACCCCCCCACCCCCCCCCTTCTTGACAAATCTTCAAGAAATTTGGGATGGCAAGAGCTACTATCTAAATTGGAAAATAAGCTTAATAAGTAGACTCATAGATTCCTTTCTCTGTTGGGAAGAATTTTCCTAATCAAATTGGTTATAATGGCTATGTCGGTTTATTTGTTCTTAGTTATGGAAATGTATGTGCACATCTATCTGAGAATCTGATCAATCCATAGAAATTTCCCATGGGGAGGAAAAAACAGAGAAAAAGAAATGGGACCTTATATCCTAGGAAAAACCATGTGAACCAAAATCCAGGGAAGGCTTAGGACTAAAATACCCCTAAAGAATGGACTAGGCCCTGGAAACAAAAATCTACTAGAGATGGATTAAAAGACCATAAGCGCTTTGGGCCAATATTTGGAAGGATAAATATGCCAAAGACATCCCCCTCTCAAGACTAGATCATATTGGAGTGAGAGAGGCTAGGATCAATAATATTGAACTAAACTTGGAAAAATTGGGCGTTGGTGAAAAATCAGAGTTTTTGGGAGCTACACAATGGCTAGTCAACCATATTTTGGGAGGACACATGAGAGCGGAATCCAGATCTAAGATCATATGAATGACTACAATCAGTCAAAGATAAGATTAGTATGATAGGGGAAATGGAGGCTAAGCAATATTGGGAGGGAAATCATCATCCTATCATGAGTAGAACAAGATCCTAGATCCATCGAGTTGAGTGGACTATCGAATGGAATGAGACACCTAGTCAAGTCATGGAGGAGATCCTCAAAGACTACCCCCCTCCCCTCAAGCAAAGCTAGGGAATCCTAAAATATATGAAAAGGGGGATGATAACTTCTAAATCAACGAAGCATACCAAGATGCTCTGGGACTTGGGAATGAGCCAAAATGGATAGTCTAGAACAAATTCGGGAATTCTGAATAATGGCCCAAAGTAACCACCTTTCTATGGTTAGTGGTCAATTAAAAATATCTAACTTGGGAGCGGATCATAAAGAGAGGGTTTGTGGGCCCTTCAATATGCCTAATCTGCAATCAAGCGGAAGAAAACCTTAACCATATCCTCAACTCATGCCCTTTATCCTTCGAATTATGGGACAAATGGGCCTCAATATTCATAATTTCATACCAGAACAAAAAATACATCATAAAGACAATAGAATATTGGAAAATTGATCATTATCGAAATGCAATTATGAACCGAGCATGGAACCTCTTCCTAGGCCTTATTCTTTGGAATATTTGGACCAACCTCCATCTATGAATCTTCTCTAGAAAGGGGTTCTGAATAACATAAGAGAAACCATTGCTCAGGTACCATCAGAAGAAGAGGACTTGACAACGACGAGAAGTGAGAAAGATCTATTAGCCATGTGGAATCCCAACAATGGGAAGTATTTTATCCCCCAAACAAGCAACCATAGACAATGACAAGCAATCACAGAGACATGGGAACCCCCTGAGGGTTTCCTAAAAATGAATTTTTACGAGGCTTTGGGGGAGCTGGTGTGATTTTCAGGGACGCTCAGGGAGATATTGTCAGCCTCTACACTATCATAGTAGGATATACCACCAACAATGGAGGATAATTATTCAGTTTTTTGACAGGTTTGAAAATGAAGAAAGAGAGGGGGTATTTGAAAATCATAGCAAAGGAAGACTCCAAAATTCTGGTCTCATCCTTAGGAAATATAATCAATGGAACCTTGGACAAATTCTTGAAAAACTAGTGATTGTACGCTAGTATTACGGAGGTGGCATGGGCCATCCCCTACATGTCAACGATAATCCCAATCCATCTCAGGATACAAGACAACATTACAACTGAATCTATCTCCATTAAGGCAGTGGGATTGGTCGAAAGTGTGTCTTAATGGCAATGAAAATACATGGGTGTGGGAGATCTATGCAATAGCCTTACCCATCTTAACCTCCATGACAACCAACCACATTAAAGGATAGGTGGATACCTACGAGTACCGCGAGTGAGGCTGTCAGAAGCCCAAGTGTTGCCATGATTCTAAAGGTTTTCCACGAAGGT
>JASDQU010099948.1:181931-212415 GCA_032191745.1 Picea mariana
TGTCTTAATGGCAATGAAAATACATGGGTGTGGGAGATCTATGCAATAGCCTTACCCATCTTAACCTCCATGACAACCAACCACATTAAAGGATAGGTGGATACCTACGAGTACCGCGAGTGAGGCTGTCAGAAGCCCAAGTGTTGCCATGATTCTAAAGGTTTTCCACGAAGGTCGGACGTAGGTCATTTTAGTGATAGGTGGAGTTGTTCGACCATCCATCAATTATTATTAGAAAATGGAGGAGGACTTAATAAAGAAGTGGAAATGCGAGCCAAAGAATATTGAGTTTCATATTAATGGGAGAAGGATGAGGTCGTCGTATTAAACCACACTAGGAATAACAATTACTAGGTCGGATCATCCCAGACGACGAAGTTGGATTAGGTTACAAAATAATGGGCCCAAGTGGAGAAAGTACAAGTTCAATTATCAACGCCACAACAACCCTGACTATCTGAGGATGAAGATCACCCTCCTCTAGGTCGTTGTGATTTCTTTTCTGATTTTTTCTCTTTTGTGGAGTTGGCTTCGTTGGTTTTGATAGAAGGGGCACTCTGATATGAAGAGAGAGAGGGATGAGATTTTTCATTGATATTGATATTAGGGAACGAAGAAACTATGCTTTTATGGTGGATAGCATCCTTGCCCCCCTCCACGGATCTTCTAGTAAGATAGTGAGAGAGTCTCAAGCTCCAGGTTTAGAGAGATGGAAAGAGGTTTTCATAAAACCATGGAAGGGGATAAGGTCGCTCCCCTTAGGAATAATAAAACTCAACTGAGGAGAGGGGGAGGGAAACAACCGTCAGGAGACCCAATTTTGATCAGTAGTCATGCAGCTAGCCATGATGAGGTGCCAAAACTTGTGCTCAACAGAAGAGAAAGAGATAATGGGGAGAGTCCAAGAGGCAGTTTTGTGAAAAAGGAAGAGCACGACTAATCAATAAATTCTGAGGTCCGCTAAGGAATGGGTCCCCAACCCTCGACAATCCATAAGAAGGGACAATAAGTCCTTGCATATTGCATAAGTGTAATTGATGATGAAGGCACAGTGGCGCAAGCCATGACACCACAACAATATGAAATTTGGGCCACCTATATGGGTTTTGGAAGCTAAATTTTATCTATTCTGCAGGGATAAGTACGACAACTGCTTCCACAAAAAAGAATGATTCCCAAGGACACACAAAAGGACCAAGCAGTGAAAAGCAGGGATCTCATAGGCATCCAAGAAATCCAAATCTAGGGTGGACGAGGAGGATATCGAAGTGCACAAGGAGGAATGACCATAATCCAACAAAAATGCAGTATCAATTTTTTTTGGCATTATGGGCTTTCCCAAACTCTCGTCAATTAATTCTAAGAAATTTGACTCCATGTGTTAAGCTAATGTTTACTCGGGATATATAAGCAAGGAAGATTAAACTTTTGTTTTACTCTCATCATGAACATTCATAGTGAAACTTTGGATATGAGTGATAGGTTTGGTTTCCATATTTTTCACTCTCCCAAAAACTAATTTTATGTACTTTTTGAATAGAAATCTATAGTACTTATTTTTTCCTAAAAAAAACAATTATATATATATATATATAACAATTGAAAGTTGACAAGTGACATTTAAAAAATATTTTAACATACATCTTAAGTAAAATAATTTTATAAAAAAAAAAAAAATTGTCCACATAGGTTTTTTCTACTTTTCCATATGGCCTAGATGTATAATTCCTTTAATACTTAATATGAAGTTAGCACATATATTTGCCTAAAACCCTCTAAATGCAAAATAAAATAAGAATACAAAACTTGATATAATATTTGCATTTGGAATGATTGGTGCCTCTAACTCATAATATATCCAAAGTTAAAAAAGATCTACCTTAGTGGTTAAAACATTTAAATGGTGAATGAATGACTCAATGTGAGACATATATATATATATATATATATATATATATATATATATTTTAAAAACTAGTTTATTCTCATCTTCTCATCAATCATACCTCATCCAATCCCTCTAGATACAAACCCTTACTTAAATTTTGTACTTTAAAAACAATTGCATTTCTATGGATTTTACAAGCTAATTACATTCTCACTTTATAACGCCCCCATTAAAACCTTGAAAAAATGGTACCATTTTAAAATTTAAAGAAATTACAATAAAAACCATTAAAACAACGCAAATACCATTTTTGTTAATTGTTGTAAGTTTAATGAAAAAATCTCGCTCTATGTATACTCCAATTCCAATTACTTCGTGATGATATGCTTAATTTGCTGCTCCTTTGAACAATGATTTCTATGAATATGTAAACTCCAATTCTAATTACTTCGTGATTATATGCTTAATTTTCTGCTCCTTTGAACATTGATTTCTATGAATTTTAAACCCTATTGAGTTCTTATTGTCTTGTTTATGTGTGATTTTGAGCTATGCGAGGGAAAATCCCCTCTTTGCAGCACAATTACATTACTTCATTTTACACCATGAAATAACGAATAATATATATAAACTGACTAAACAGAACAATGAATATCTATAATGAATGAATATACATTATAGATACGAGGACATGGAAAAAGAAAAATGACATATAAAAAGTTAAAATGTGTATAAAATGTGGATACAGATCATTCGGAAATCTCACTGTCTTCAATAGTCTCCGTCCATTCTCTTGTGCCACGAAATTTGCATGCCGTTTCCGTGATTTGGCTCTTTCTGAAGCGCCTTATTTCATTTCTGTGCTTTCGGCTCTTCCTGCATTTAGCAAAGAATGGACCGATCGCAGACTATAAGGCATCTGCTCAGAGAATCGAGAGTTATCGGAGGCGTTGTCAACGATTTCCTTCCTTGGTTGGACTTGTATATACACTTCGGCCATAACCGAATTAGGTTGGGAGATCATTTATTGCCTGCTGATGTCCAAGAGGAACCTACGGCCGTCCAAGTCCAATGCTTAGGCTTCGATACACTGAATGAATTAAAGAACTCCAGATTAGTATTGGTACGTAGTTTTAATCCCTATATCAACATTATATTCGGCAATAATGAATTGGTTTTTTATTATATCAAATTGAAATTCATATTAATAAATTTTGATAAATCCAAATAACTAGGTTATGACAGAACCTCGAGCTGCCAGCGACTTTTTGCTCGGGTACGAACCTGGACCTGCCAGTGAGTCTTTGCTGTGGTACGCTATGATACTCCTGATCTCAGATCGAATTTCTCAATATAATAGCACTGGAAGCCTTTTAATCTAACAACGGAATTAATCTCTATTCCGTACAGGTTGTGTACAGCACGTCTCAACCCAGTGCGTTGGGTACAGACTTTGAGTTTTAATTCTATTCGCGGAGTACATGTCAACTCAAGTACCAGGCCGCCAGCGCAAGGTATCATGATCTTTCTTTCTTTCTTTGACCTTGAAATCGATGGAAAGAATGCTTGGTAATGTTAACCGTAGTTATCAATATTGATTTGTTTCTTCGTGCAATTTTAGCTTTGCAACGGACGTGTCTGGTTCCCTATAGGCCTCCAACATCCAGCTTGATAGTTTTCACACTGTTCAGGCAGAATAGGTCTAATGACAGAATAACACTGCCCGACGTCCGCGACATGTTTAGTACAAGAACTTTTGCTGGTAGTAATGATCTTGGAGTTCCTCTGGGTGCTGCTTTTTTCCACATCCATATTGAGTGATAACCAGAAAGATGAGAGTGTGGCGCTGCGCGGATATGTGGAAAGCTGAATGAGAATGAATGAATCCATAAGCCAATTTAAAATTTCAAGAAACGTTCAGTAGTACGTTGAAGGGCCGTTTGAATATGTAAAAAATGAATTCCTATCAGTATCCTAAGACATTTTTCTAGTCTGATGATATAAGTTCTGTTACCCTGATGTCTCATATGAATACAAGATCATTTAGTGTGATGTCCGCATTGCGGTTTATTAACCATGAAGTACGGTATGTGGTTGTTTTCACTGTTATTATATTTTTATTGTTTTCTGTCTATGAACTTTGAGGTGCTCTTTAACGTCGACAAGAAGAGAAATGAATAAATATGGAATCATTAATATTCATAATATTAATGATTTGATATAATTTAATAAATGGTTAGAACATATTATTCCAAACATATCATTAATATTCATATAATTTAATAAATCGTTAGAACATATAATTAATATTCATAATATTAATGATTCCATAGAAATTATATGGAATTATCTAAATGATATCCAGTGAGTGTAGGGCCAACACAAGCTGTTTTTTTCAAACATACTTCTAATTTATCAATGTATATGCCAAAAAGGGTAGGGGACAAGGGACAACCTTGTTTGACTCCGATATTGCAGTTAGTCTCTTTTGACCAGCCCTAAGTGTTTTTAAACTTAGCAATAACGTTCTCATACATCCTTATTGCAGCAGCCCTCAACTCGAGAGGCACTTTTATCTCTTCTAACCTATTCCAAAGGTTTTTCCTCATAACCATGTCAAAAGCTTTCCTAAAGTCAACAAAACAACAAAAAAGATTGGTTTTAGTATTGCAACACTCCTCTGCAATGATCCTAAAGGTAACAAGATGGTCCACAGTTGAATGATATCTCCTAAATCCCGCCTGGCCTTTAGCTCTTTTACCATGACTTTCTAGCCAAATGCTAATCTTCTTTTCCAAAATGATTCCATAAAGCTTGGCTAAAATCGGGCTAATCATAATGGTCCTATAATTAGAGGGAATGTTTTTATCCCCATTTTTAAAAATAGGAACAATGAGGCTTTCTGTCCAGGGTTTAGGGAAACCTTGCTTGACTGCTAAATTGAAGAGCTTGTGTATGTGAGGGATAAGGATTGGCCCTCCGATTTTAAAAATTTTAGCTTGGTAGCCTTCAATGTCCTTAGCTTTCCCATTTACGAGTCGCTTAACCCCGAACTCTATGTCATCTAAAGAAAAAATTTCTTCCTTTGTAGGGACAATAGGAATGGTTTCCATGGCATTAGGGAACTCGTAAAGACTTTTAAGGTAGGAATTCCAGTCTGTTAAGGGAATCCTATTATTTTCTTTAGTATTGTGTTTTAGAATTTGGCTCCAGAACTTCTTAGGATCCAACTTGTATAGTTGTGAAAGTTGCTCTTGCCTTTTATTGATATAGTATCTTTTTTTTCTTTTAATTAGGGATTTGTACGTATTGATCTTATCAAGTTTCAAGGGCTCATTAGAAGCATACCTAATGGCTTTCCTAGCAATTTTACATTCTTTATCATACCAAGGGTTGGTTGTTCTATTATTCTTTTTATGGGACACCTCGAAAGAGAACTTGTTAATCGAAATTGAAAGGGTAGTTGTAAAATTATGATACAGTTCTTCAATGTTGTCCTTATAAGTTAGGAGTTTTAATTTACTATTTAAATCCTTAGAAAATATCGACTTTACTTTTGTCAAAGCGCAAATTTCTTTGATTATCATAATTCTCTTCAAGGGTACTCCTAAGCATGGAAAATTTTAGAGTTAGCATTGAAGGTTTATGATCAGAGTCAGGCTCATGGTCATTTAAAAGGTCAAAAGTTGTTATTTGGTTAGAAACAGGGATATCAGATATCACATCATCTACAACACTACTACCTAGCCCATGAATACAGGTCATTTGGTTGGAGTTTGCCCACTTCATTACTCCATTGCAAATTATTGAGTCTTGAGAGCTACAGAACTTGACCAACTCAGTACCAAACAAATTCTCAATTAGGTCTTGAGAGCTTCTTTTGTAGCTATTAGATAAAACAAGTTCCTCATCTAGCCATAAAGGATTATGGTTGGATTCATCACTTAAAAGAGCAGCTTGCTTAGTTTCATTCCTAGCATTAAAGTCTCCTAGCAGGAGGATATTACCTTCATTTTCCAAGTTATATATATCTTGTTCTAAATTATTATAGGGACAATTTTTATCTAGATTATTTTTCTTATAAAAAGTAGAATTAATAGGTGCAAAATAACAAATTGCTATATACATATTCTTAGCATTGGTGTCTAAAATTTCTATCCAAATGTATTGATTAAGAGTGTCAATCTTATGAAGTTGAATGTGAGGAGAAATGTTTTTTCTAATATAACAAGCTATGTCTCCTATCCCTCTATGGTGGGATTTTTTGTTCCATGCCGACCACAAGACAAATCCTTCCATGTTGGGGACCTTAGATTCCTCATGCTCCCAAGTTTAAGCTAGACAGATACTATCAATATCACTCGAGATCCAACTTATCATAGGACCTTTGCGCCATGGAAAGACACGACAATTCCAAAAAAGGATCCCAAGTGTCCCAAATTCCTATTTATTATTATCCTTCTGGTCTCCATCCCTAACAATAGCTTTTCGATTTCTAATTATTGCCCATTTTCCTTCTTTCCTAGCTTCTTTTACCTTTTGAACTTCCTTCCTTAGTTCAGCTTGGTCTTCGGGAATGAGGTCTTCATTTATAAATATTCCCGACCCTTTTAAGCTCAGAGATTTACTAAGTATGTTATATTTATGGTTAGTACAACTTACTTTGACAAAGATCAACCTATCTTTGTGATTAATTATTTTTCCTAGCCTCTTTTCTTCTATGAGGTAAGTTGTATCAATTTGTGATTTATTTTTTAATTCTTCTTTTACTATTGCTAGGGTATCCTCCTCTTGTTTTTATTTTATACCAAAAATTATGAGGTTCAATATAATAGAGTCATTTTGTTTCTGAGTTTTAGGCAAACCTGTTATAACATCCAGTGACATGGTCTCCCATTTCCATTCCAGCATTGGCAATGGATGTAGGAGGCCGGTTGGATGCTAGTGTTCATCCTTGACCCACTGACAATATTGGCACCTATCCAAGTATTCTATTGTTTCGCCCTTCATATTAGGCCAGTAAAATAATTTTCTAAGTGATTTTATCGTTTTCTAGTATCGTAGATGGCCAAAATACAGTTTCTTATGCACTTCATCCAATACTATTAACTTTAACTCTGTTGAACCTGGTATGTACAGTCTGTCTTTAAATCATAATAATCCCTTCTTGTCGATACTTAGATCTGGTTTATCTGAGTTTGTGGTATTGTTTTGTAATTCTGCCATTATCTGAGTGTAATTTTCGTCGTTAATACCTTATGTCCTTATTCTTTGTTCCATATCTCTTCGTTCCATGCTGATATTTATTTCAAATAACCCATGGAATCTTCTTCTTAAAGCATCTACTACCTTATTTTCCTTACCCTCGATATGTCTGACTTCGAAGTCAAATTCCCTCAAGAAGGCTAGCCATCTTGCTTGCCTTGCATTAAGATCCGGTTGTCTAAATAGATATTTCACGGCGCTATTATCCGTCAATAGTAGAAATTTTCTGCCCATTATATAGTGTCGCCACATTTTTAAGGCGTGTATTAGCGCTGCCAATTATAAGTCATGAGTGACATAATTTCGCTCATGTTCTTTTAATTTTGGAGACTCATAACCAATTACGTGTCCTTCCTAAGTTAGGAGACCACCTAGTCCTTCTTTACTTGCATCAACACATACGGTAAAGTCTTTATTTGGGTCTACTACCTTCAATATGAGTGCAATCAGCAATAATTCCTTCAACTTGTCAAAACTGTCTTGACACTTCTRTGACCAGTTAAACTTGGTCCCTTTCCTTTGTAATGACGTGATATGGTAGGCTATCTTGGAAAACCCTCCTATAAATATGCGATAATATCCGGTCATTCCCATGAATGACTGAATATCTACTACATCCTTAGGTACTSGCCATTCCATGATGGCTTTTACCTTCTCAGGGTCTACGACAATTCCTTCTGCTGAAATTACATGTCCTAGATATTGTATTTTCTTTTGATAAAAATCACACTTATCAAATTTGGCATACAGTTTTTGTTTCCTCAACGTTTGTAGAAMTATTCTTAAGTGTTCTTCATGTTCTTCCTCTATTTTAGAATAGACCAGAATATCGTTGATAGATACAACTACGAACTTGTCTAAATACTGACTAAAAGTACTGTTCATTAGACACATGAACGTGGTTGGTGCATTAGTGAGTCCAAAAGGTATGACTACGAATTCATAGTTTCCATATCTCACTCGAAAAGTTACTTTTCTTATATCTTCATCCCTTATCCTAACTTCATGATAACCGGATCGTAAATCCAATTTTGAAAATATCTTGGCCCCACCTACTTGATCGAATAGGTCATTTATCCTAGGTAAGGGGTACTTGTTCTTAATAGTTAGTTTATTTAATTGTCTATAATCGATGCAAAGTCTTAGGGTACTGTCCTTCTCTTTACAAAGAGGACTGGTGCCCCCCATGGTGAAACACTAGGTCGGATATACTCTTTGTCCAACAATTCCTACAATTGTATTTTTAATTTTGTCAATTCTGGTAAACTCATTCGGTAAGGTGCTTTTGAGATAGGGGTTGATCCAGGTAGTAGATCTATGGAGAAGTCTATTTCCCTTCAAGGAAGTAATTCTGGTATCTCATCCACAAACATGTCTTTGAATTCACATAGGACAACAAGGTCTTCTAACTTTGGCTTATCTTATTTTCCTAATAGATTCATTACTTGTATAGCATAAACTGGACATCCCTTTCTCATACATTTCTTGAATTGCATTGCTGAAATTTGTCGAACTGATACAGGTTTTGGTATACATTGGGTTGTTCTAGTAGTGCCATAATCATCTTTATAGTTATGTGTCTTTGTATAACAATCTAGTACTGCCTTGTGCTTTTCCAACCAATCCATTCCGATAATCATATCATAAGATCCTAGTGGGAGGACGTTTAGATTCTCTCTTACATTTTTTCCATCTAAGATGAATTCGAAATCAGAAATAAAGTCAACTACTTTCCTTTTTGTTCCTGTTGCTATTTGTACCATCCATGATTTTGCGTGCTTCAGTTTCTTAAGTTTATTTGACTCTACCACATCAAAGGTAATATAGCTTAACGTATCTCTAGGGTCAATTAAAACAGAAATTCAAGTGTTTTCGATTTTACCTTTGATTTCTACCACAGAGGATTGGTGGTCATCTTGTTGGGCATCTATGTCTGCATTTATCCGATGTAGGCTTCTGCCTATGTCTCCCACCGTCAAGGCTTCCTGCAAATTATGAATAAAAATTTTGTTTGTTGAACTTAAACATGGACAATTCCTCCTTAGATGAGTTTCTCCACATTCCCAACACTTTAGTGGTTCACAGGGCCTGTCCCCAAACTTCTTCCTTCCAAGATTTACTGGTTTACCATTGCCTTGAGTATTCAGATGGTTGGAGTGAAAATCCTTTCTCGGAAATATTTGTGTTTCATTATGATAAGGAGCTGGTTGGTATCCCTTCTTTTGTTGATTCATTCGATCTTGTTTCTCATCCTTTCATGTTTTGGGAAACTATGCCCATTGTTTGTATTGATCGTAGCACATTCATTCTTTATTGAATACTTCACTCAAGGACTTGGGGTTGTCAAACTCAATTATGTCCCTATAGGACTGCGGTAAACAGCTTAAGAACCACTGGATTTTTACCTTATCCACTCTAATGTAAGGTATGAACCTTAATAATTCTAGGAATTTATGTATAAGGTCCTCCATTGTCATCTGTCCAAGTCCGAGTTCATAAAATTATTTTGTTTTTCTTTCATAGTAGCTTTCAGATAGGTACTGTTTCTTGAAATATTTCTTAAAGTCAGACCATTCCATCTGTTTCTCCTTTAGGCCCTTGGCTAATTTCAGGTCTTGCCACCAAATGATGGTCTTCCCTTTCAGGTTGTATATCACCATTCTGACCTTCATATTGTTGGAATAGTTATATATCTGGAAGTACTTTTTGATGTCCAATAACCATGCCTCAGCTTTCTCTGATGTTCTGTATTCTCCATCAAAGATAGTTGGTTTAATTTTCTTGAATTCTCCTTCAAGGTGATCTACTTGTTTTCTCTTTCTATCTATTTTGTTTTTGTTCTCAGTTGAAGGTGTACCTTCAGACGAACTATCTCCTTTTTTTGTTTTCGGTCCCAAGTTCTTGGAATCTCTCTTGCTGACTTCTTCATTGTTATTATCATCCTTTGGGATTTTCTTAGTCACTATACTACACAGCAGGACTTCGTTTATTTCTTGTTTCTCCTGCTGATATTTCTTCATTTTTTCATTATTGGATTTGAAAACCTCCAGTTCAACAATAAGATTCCTCATTGTTTCCATCACCTCTCTAGGTGAGATTCCATCAGTGTTATGTCTTGGATATCCAGGAGGTCTTTGCTCCAGATTTCCTTCCATCTTGATTTTTGCATCGTCTTGAGCTGCCATAATTTACACAAAATAGAAAGGGATTTATGTTTGTACAATAAGGTTTATTAGTTTTTCATAAATCAGAATATATACTAAGCAACTAAGGTGGCCCTATTCAGGCCCAGTTTTGTAACTTTTTCTCTGATACCATATGTAATAAACCTAAAAATCATCATAAAAAAAAAAAAAAAACTTCCAAGGGGCAATAATTCTAAACTTGTAAGAGATGGATTTATAATAAAGAGGAGTATCCTTAGGGTACCTATGATTCTCATGTTTCAAATTCTTTTTCTATCAATTATAGAATCGAAGTCAAGTGTTTACTCTTCAATCCTTCTTTATGTTATACTATGGTTTTGTAAGAGGTTAAGGGTTTAAAGTTTGTAATGGTAGGAGAATGGACATAGGCTTAGGGGTTATGGTTCTAGCCCCTCCTTAATTCCATAATTCCATACGCGCGTGCAGGCCTAACTTCAATAACCTGACACAACTTTTATAACCATAGCCCAATAATCGAACTCGTTGTTTATTGTTGGATTTAACGTTTTGGGCTTCTTAAATAGATGCTACGGGATTGATAAATTTATTGTCATTAATCCTTTATTTGTTTGAGAGTATTCCCTTCGCCACATAGACCCCTAACTTACTAGTCTAGAGACAAGCTACAAGCTGGAAATTAAATGAAATTTACCAGACTTATCTAGTCTATGCCCCGACGCTAGCTTGATTAGTATCGACTAGAGATTAATAAATATGAAACATAGGTTTTGAATAGACTCAGGTTGACCCTCGTAAATGTGACTGGAGGCATTGATAGTTGGAAATAAATTCTCTGAAAGACCATTAAAGGAGGTGGGTGAGGGACGAGGGCCAAATCTGTACCCTTCTTCAATCCAGGCATGCCATCTCGCTCAAAGCACATGGCGCTCTTCCTGTCATACCCACTAAATTCAATATGCATAGTTTTTCAGGTTTTGGGTAGTAGCCCATGCTCATTTACACACCGTTCATCCTGGTTTGAAAAGGGTTCGACATTTCCATAATGTTTCTTTTTGGTTTTACTTCACGAGGGTTTTGGGGTAAAGAACGCCTTCCAACTGTAACACCATCGGTAGGTGACAGTCTTATTTTTCATATTCATTCAACATTCGTTTCACACTATCATCCCTTCTATTACAGTTTTATTTCGACTATTCTCATGCTTTTCTTACCTGCATTTTTGCGCGAGGGGCAATCAATCTTCCCGTAGGCCCTTATTGCCTTCCTCTACCCTCGATGTTGTTTTCCCTTTGATACRTAGTTGTTTTTGTTTGTCTTGATCGCATACATAGACAAAGAGTTTTCCTTTGCCCCTTTTCCTTCTCCCAAAACTTATTGACAAGTTCTTAAGAATGAAATATCTTTGAATAGGAGTCTCCCAAATGGATAACAGTCAWGTTAACCGTTTTGTAAGACTCAGACCATAATTGGGGCTGAAGAATATTCAAGTTGTTTTTCTTCACAACCACTTATTTATAATATGGAGGTGTGTGAAGGCGTGTACACTGGRTTTTTGTCATTGTGTTGTTTTCTATGGGTTCCTTAAATTTCCTTTGTAATGTAATGGATAGAATAATGGTTTTGTACATTTTCCCCTTTGACTTAAACTCATGTGTATACTTTATTATGCAGCTTGTATATCTATATCTAGCTATCTAGCTATCTATATCTCTCTCTCTCTCTATATATATATATATATATGTATATATATATATATATATATATATTGTACTTCATTTTTCTTTCTATACTGTTACTTGATTATTCTCGGATTCTTGTTATTTGATGCAGAAGCCTTGCTCCAACCCATCTACATGCCAGCCAGCCAGCACATCAAAGTGTGCATTCAATGGAGGAGAGAGGCGCAACTTTCTCAATTTTCAAATTTTGAAAATTGTATTAAATGATGTAAGGCTGGTGTTACCCATGATTTTGGTCATCTTGATGGTGTATTGATGATGGTGTACTTAGGCTCGTAATAAGAACTTTCTCCTGAGAAAAGTGACATTCATCTCTTCCTAGAAAACATATTTTTGAAGAGAGTTCGAAGTTTGCTTATAGCCTAGGGCGCGAGAATGGCCAATTCTCGCAGGCTGCCTTCAGCTAGGGTGTGAAGTTCTTGCACTGTGATATATATCTAGGATGTGAACTTGTTCTCAAGCTTGGAAAAAGATGAAGTATCAATGGTTCTAGAAGGGAATCTTATAGAGAATGGGTTGGTATTTGAATGGTTATCATGTTACTGGTTTCCCTGATTTGGTGGGATCATTCTCATACAAGTAACCATCTCATTCTCTCCTATATATTGATGGGATTCTCATGGAAAAGGTTAAGTAAGATTAATTGGAGAATTGGTGAAGGAATTGTGTGAAGGACCTAGCTTGAACAGGAGCTTGGAGACTCTAGCAAGTCTATCAAGAGGAATTGGATATTCTTCATGCAAGGGTCGAACAAGTGTGTGTGTTGGAACCAAGAGCCACCAAAAGGAAGCTTGTGACATCAAGGTGATCAGGTTGTATCTTCTACTTTCGATTAATATGATACATCATCATGTCCTTTTCCCATAAAGTCATTCTTACTTTATTGTGTAATTCCTTGATCATACACATAAGTTGATGATTGAATATATTTTGCTATTTTCACTTTGGTTGGTCTGTGTTGTCTTGGTCTTGACCTCACAAGAGCACCATAGTGAAGCGGGAGCAATAGAGACCCTAGGAAGTGATACAAAGGTACATCACTTATTCCTCCCTACTAGCTAATTCAATGGTCATAACTTAGGGAAAGAGTCATGTCCTGTCCTGTTTTTCTCTAGATACAGGTGGATCTAGGGAGATGTGTTAGTGTTCGCACCTACCGATTAGTCTAATAACAGTTGGAGGAGCCAAAAAGATATGCATATGCATAGGCTTTAGATAAAGGTTTCCTTAAATGGTTGTAAGGCCAATATCTAGATCCGATTCGAACTAGACAACCATTCAATGTAATTAAATGCAAATTAATGAGAGTTGGTGAGATGGAGGGAAGAGCTCGAGGAGCCCCTCTTTGTAAAAAGATCCTTTTATGTCTGTAGGATTAGTTGGTAAATTCAGAAGACAAGAAGAGAATTCTGAAAGAGACTAGAACAAAGAATGGGATAGATAGGGGAAGAGAGCCGAGACTCTGTTGCATTCTGAGCTCAAACACATTGTAAAGAGGCATTTCATATTAATACAAAGAGCAGTTTTTCGTGCATGAGATTCTTTGTGTGTTTAGGTGTTTATGACTGAATGCCATATGTGTGTTATGATATTCTATAGATGTATGTTAGTTTTCATTTGCAGGTTACAAACATAAGCCATTGTCAGTTGAGTTCTTTGATTCTAGGTCTGGGTTCTTTGTGACTTCATGCAATAGGTTGCATGATAGAACGTTGTGCGTTCTATGAGCCAGTGCATAGAGTGCATTTCTGAATTCTATGAAATTTTAGACAGAGATGTGACAAGAGGGCGCACAAGAGGAAGTATTAGATTCAGAAGGAAGCCTCAAGGTTGATGAACACCTTGTAGTTGAATAATGTGCAGAGGAAGGCAAGGAGAGGACAAAATCACTGAGGATTCTACGGAAACTCTGCCAGGAGGGAATTGAGAAAGTGCCTAGATTGCATGGGAGAGAAATCCATTTTGAGTTCCGAAAGAAGACAGAGTCACTGAGGATTATGGAGAACTCTGTCAGGTGGGCATTGAGTTGATGCAAGTATGCACAAAAGGAACTCTTGTTTGAGTTCAGAGAAAAGAGAAGTGTCAAGGGAAGACCTTCACAGGGTTACTGAACACCCTGCAGGCTCAACAAGGAGTGCTTGAGAATAAGCTGCCAAAGGGTACTTATATCCCTTCAAGGAGAGAAAGGGACAGAGACGCTTTAAGGTCAAAGCCACAGATAAGCTCAGGACAGATAGCACAATTGTGTGGAGAAGCTCCGCAAGGAGTGCATCGAGCAAGGAAAGTGTTAGGAGGGCGTGAAGCATTTATTTGCAACAAATACTTCGAATTGAGTTATCCGAAATCTCAACATCACAAGGAGTGTGCGAATAAGAGCTTGTTTGAATTTCTTAAGATCAGAAGGAATAGTGCAAGGAGTGCGCTTAGAGTGAAGTTGTTTCAGGTTCATAATCTCAGAAGGAACAGTGCCTTTGCATATAGAGCAATAGCTGAAAGGAGTGCAGATGTCGAGGAACCCTTCGAGGTTTCATACTCGACGAAGGTCAGGAGGGACAATGTTCCTAGAATGCAGGCGAGTTCATCAAAGAAAAATAGAGCTTTTAGAGGAAGAAAAGGCCAAGACCTTCGAAGAGTTCAAAATATTCCAAGGGGAATGAAGAAGAGCAAGCTCAGGAGGGACAGCACAACTATCATTGATTCGGGCACTGGGGAAAAGATCTGTACCGTTGATTTTCATGTCCAGGCAACAGAAGAAGAGTGTGCGGGAGAACAGATCTGGACCATCAGATATAGCACAGGGGACCGAAAGTCGCCGGATCCAGCATGAGGAGAATGAGGTTTAACCCTCATAGAAGCAAAGGAGAGGATTCGAAAAAATCCTGAAAACATCATGACCATCCACAGGAGGACATGTGGTGAGCGGGTGAGGTTTCAGGGAAATTCCCAAAAGGCTATTTCAACATTTTGGCTACTGAGATATACAAAGGGTAAGAGTCAGAACTCTTGACCCACGAAACCCCAAAGGAATGTAGTTTTTTAGATTAAGGGAGGCTCAAAGTCGTTGATCTCCCTTTGGAGTGGAATTTCGACATTTTGGGGTTTGTCTTTTTGGCATTTTAGGACTTGGGAATTCGAAGGGCCAAAGATCATTGCAGCCTTGCATCACGATTCTCCGAATTGCAAAACCCCGAAAGCATTTGGAGGATAAGGGAGGACCCAAAGACATCAAGCCCATTTCATCATTTTGTCATTTCGGGGTTCGGCATTTCGACAGTTCCAAGGACAAGAGGCTAGGGCACTTTGCATTGAAACCCCCAAAGTCGCGAAGTGTGAAAAGTTCCTTTGGAATAGGTTTATGGTCACATATTTTGGCATTTCGACATTTCAAGTTTTGGGGATTGAAGAGTCAAGAGACTCGCAACTTCAGGATTCCCAAAGTTGCGAAACCTGAAATCCATTTTTGAAAAGGGTCGTGGTCATATCTGGTGGCCGTGTGGAGGTGAAGACTCATGCCTAGTGCATTTCTTATGTCGGTGGATTTTTGGTGAAGGACTTGTGGATCGGATTCGTGGGGTTCCCGTGAGGCCCAAAAGAACTAATTCGGTTCTGCGGATTCGCAGGAGAGCGATCCTATGCAGATTCTGGCTGAAGGGTCAGGGGTCTGCGTCATCGGTGATCCTTAACCTCGGCATTGCCGAAAAGTTGAACCCCGAAATTCCAAAATTCCACTCCAAAGAGAGATCAGCGGCTATGAGCCTCCCTTGATCTGATGGCTTACATTCTTTCAGGGTTTCGTGGGTCAAGAGTTCCGACTCTTACCATTTTTATCTCTCAGTATCAAAAATGTTGAAATGGCCTTTCGGGAATTTCATCGAAACCTCAGTCGCTCACCATGTGTCCTCATGTGGATGGTCGCGATTTTTTTGGGATTTTGTCGAATCCTATCCTTCGCTTTTATGAGGGTTAAACCTCGTTCTCCTCTTGCTGGATCCGACAAATTTCGATCCCCTGCGCTAGATCTGATGGCCCAGATTTATTCTTTTGCACACTCTTCTCCTATTTCTGGGACACGAAACTCAATGGTCTAGATAATTTCCCCAGTGCCCGAATCAATGGTAGTTGTGCTCTCCCTCCTGAGCTTATGCTTCTTCTTTCTCCTTGGAATATTTTGAATGCTTCGAAGGTCTCATCCTTTTCTTCCTTTATGAACTCGATCTTCCTTTGATGAACTCGCCTACATTCTAGGAATGTTGTCCCTCCTGAGCTTCATCGACTATAAAACCTTGAAGGGTTCCTTGACCTCTGCACTCCTTTCATCTATTGCTCTTTGCACAAAGGCACTATTCCTTCTGAGCTTCTAAACTTGAGAAAAGTTCACTCTGAGAGCACTCATTGCGTTATTCCTTATGAGATTAAGAACTTCAGACAAGTTCTTATTCACATGCTCCTTGTGCTACTGAGTTTTCAGATAACTCAATTCAAAGTATTTCTTGCAAAGAAATGCTTAATTCCCTCCTAATGTTTTCCTTGCTCGATGCACTCCTTGCAAAGATTCTTCACACAACTATGCTATCCGTCCCAAGCTTATCTGTGGCTCTGACCTCAAAGTGTCTCTATCCATTTCTCTCCTTCAAGGGATATAAGTGCCCTCTGGCAACTTATTCTCAAGGAATCCTTGTTGAGCCTGCAGGGTGTTCAATAACCCTATGAAGGTCTTCCCTTGACACTTCTCTTTTCTTTGAACTCAAACAAGAGTTCCTTTTATGCACACTTGCATCAACTCAATGCCCACCTGGTAGAGTTCTCCAGAATCCTCAATGAATCTATCTTCTTTCCGAACTCGAAATAGAGTTCTCTCTCGTGAACTCTAGGAACTTGCTCAATTCCCTCTTGGCAAGAGCTTCCACAGAATCCTCAGTGATTATGTCCTCTCTATGCCTTCCTCTGCACGGTCTTCACCTCCAAGGTGTTCAGTAACCTTGAGGCTTCCTTTTGAGTCTAAGACTTCCTCTGGTGTGCCCTCCTGGCACATCTCTGTCTAAAATTCTACAAAATTCATAAGTGCACTCTATGCACTGGCTCAGAGAACCCGCAGTGTTTTGTCATGCAACCTCTTGCATGAAGCCACAAAGAACCGAGACTTAGAATCAAAGAACTCAACAGACAACAAATTCTATCTATAACCTACAAATGAAAACTAACATACATCTACAACATATCATAACACACATATGGCATTCATTCATAAACACCTAAACACACAAAGAATCTCATGCATAAAAAATTGCTCTTTGTATTAATATGAAATGGCTCTTTACAATGTGTTCGAGATTGGACTACAACATAGTCTCAACTCTCTTCCCCTCTCTATCCTATTCTCTATTCTAATCTCTTTTAGAACTCTCTTCTTCTCTCCTGACTCTACCAACTAATCCTACATACACAAAATGATCTTTTTACAAAGAGGGGCTCCTTGAGCTCTTCCCTCCATCTCACCAACTCTCATTAATTTACATTCAATTACATTGAATGGATATCCAATCTGAATCAGATCTAGATCTCATCCTTACAACCATTTAAGGCAACCTTTATCTAAAGCCTACGCATATGCATGGATTTTTGGCTCTTCCAACCTTACAACATTTAATACAAATTTGAAAATTTGAAAATCAAGAAGGCTGCACCTATCTCCTCCATTGAATGCGAGCTTTGATGTGCTGGATGGATGGCACATAGTTGGGTTGGATCGATGCTCCTACATCATACTCCTCTAATATGAAAATTTCATGATCTCCTACTCATGAGCTTCCCAGCATTGATGTCAAAATCCACCTGGATCCAGAAAAGTTCTTTGGACCTATCCATCCACTCCATCGCTTCACTGTTGTTGTTGCATCTGCTACCTTTCTCTTGCAGGTCTTCCTCTGCTCATCTTCTTCTCACTAGCAGTTTATGCTACTGACCTCGACATCAACCTTCTAATCTCCTCAATCTCCTCATCCAACTACTCCCATGGATGGCTCTATCCTTCCAGTATCCTCAACTTCACCTCTTCCCTACAAATGGGTAGATCAACTAGATCTCCCATGCCATCTTTTTCCTCTTCTGTGGCACTAGCTGGCCACTCTATTGCAGACTCCAATTCTACAATTTCCTCACTGAACTGCTGCTCATCTTCTTCCTGTGGTAGTTCTACTGCTGTCATTTCTCATGCTGGCATACTTCCATATTCTTTTAGCTTCTCCCCAGGCTAGTATGCTCCTCCATCTGTCTCCAACCTGATCTATTAGACATGAATTCCCTGCACCTTCATCCTCTTCTCTAGGGCTTCAAATTCTTGATACAGATCATTAAAATCTATACTATCTGCTTCCTCCTCTTCTTCTGCTGCTGCAAGCTCTAGTGCTACAGTCATCTCCTTTTTAGCTTCCTGGCTGAAAATTTTGAGCCACTCTTCCAAATGCTCATCTCCTTTTCCTTAGAAAAATATCAATGTCTGCTCCATTTCTTCCTCCATGCCAGTCTCTGTTGGTTGTCTGTCTTTTGTTGCTGCCTTTGCAACACATGCTCTTTCCTCAATTGGGATGCTTGGTAGGAACACTTCAATTCCCCCAATCATCACTATGCTCTTCTGATCTTCCCCTATCAACTCTCCTCACTAATATGAACTCATCTCTGAGCTCATCTTTTCTCCCTTGCCCACTTGGAAGTATGGGAGTTTTTTGCTGCCAACCTGGTAGTCTATGAGATAAATCGATCCCATCTCTATCAGCACTCCTTGTTGACATGAACTAACATCTGAGTCCCTAAGACTTTCAGAAAGTCTCAATTCTTTTCCCCTGCCCACCTAGCAATTTAGAAATTTTCTGCTGTCCACTTCGCAGTCTATGAGATCCATTGATCCCATCTCATTGCCCACCTAGAAACTTGAACTTTCTTCACTGCCTTCCTGGCAGTTCACGAGATCTTCAGATAATCTCATACCATTCCCCTCCTGGCGATATGAATTTCCATTGTTGTTCTCCTGATAGTCTATGAGATCCTCCAATGATCTCATTTCACTTCCCACCTGGCAATTGGAAAATTCATCCTTGCCCTCTTGGCAGTTTATGAGACGTGAAACTGATCCCTCTTCCTCATCACTGAGATTTCTCCTAGATTTTGGTTCACACATATGAATTGTTTCCTATTCAACCCTGATGTCTTCGACATACCTTAGCCATTCCTTTAACAACTTCCATTGCCTTTGGGCCAACAATTCCTTGACTGGCCACTTTACTTTCATTTTCATGGGCCATTCATATACCCATTGCGATTTTGCATCTTGTTGCATTCGAAATGCAAGCTCCTCCATCCTCGCCCTTATATTAGCCAACTTTTTATCCATCTCATCCTTTCTCTGCTGTTGTTGGTTCTTCTTTCCACCATGTCCATGGCCTTCAGTAGCCATCTTCCTGTTCCTATCTTCCCTCCTGGAAAACTTGTTGTTGTCACTCTACAATTGCGAGTGCTTCCATACTTTCCTTATAGTCCTCCTGACTGTCTATTTTTTGTTGTGTCCTGAAACAATCTCTTCAATCCTCTTCATCTAAAATATACAGACAAAATCCCACTTTGATACCACAATGATGATGCAGACCCCCGACCCTCTGGCCAGAATCTGCACAGGATTTCTCTCCTTCAAATCTACAAAACTGAATTAGTTCTTTCGGGCCTCACAAGAACCCCATGAATCCGATCCACAGGTCCTTCATGAAAATTCCACCGCCACAAGAAATGCACCAGGCGTGAATCTTCACCTCCACACAACCACTAGATATGAACGTGACCCTTTCCAAAAAGGGATTTCAGGTTTCACGACTTCAGGAATCCTAAAGTCGCAAGTCTCTAACGACCCAAATCTTTTCTCCTGATGCGCTCTTCTCCTGTTACCTGGACACAAAACTCAATGGTTCAGATCTTTTCCTATAGGTTTGGGCCATCAGATCTAGTGTGGGGGACCGAAAGCTATCCGATCCAACAAGAGGAGAATGAGGTTTAACACTTGTAGAAGCGAAGGAGAGGATTTGACAAAATCCTGAAAACATCGTGACCATCCACAGGAGGACACATGGCGAGCGGCCGAGGTTTCGGAGAAATTCCCGAAAGGCCATTTCGACATTTCATCTACTGGGAGATAAAAAGGGTAAGAGTCGAAACTCTTGACCCATGAAACCCCGAAATAACGTAAGCCATCGGATCAAGGGAGGCTTAAAGCCATTGATCTCCCTTTGGAGTGGAATTTCGGCATTTTGGGGTTCGACTTTTCGACATTTTGGGACCTGGGAGTTTGAAGGGCCAACAATCGTTGCATCCTTGCATTGTGATTCTCCGAATCACAAAAAACTGAAAGCACTCAGAGGCTAAGGGAGGACCCAAATCCGTTAAGCCCATTTCGGCATTTTGGCATTTCAGGGTTTGACATTTCGGCAGTTCCGAGGACAAGAAGCTAGGGAACTTTGCATTGAAACCACTGAAGTCGCAAAGTGCAAAAAGTGCCTTTGGAATAGGGTTGTGGTCACATATTTCAAAATTTTGGCATTTTGGGTTTCGGGGATTGAAGAGTCAAGAGACTCCTGACTTCAGGATTCCCGAAGTGGCAAAACCTGAAATCCCTTTCCGGAAAGGGCCGTGGTCATATCTAGTGGCTGTGTGGAGGTGAAGACTCACGCCTGTTGCATTTCTTGTGACAGTGGATTTTTCATGAAGGACCCGTGGATCGAATTCGTGGGGTTCTAGTGAGGATCGAAAGAACTAATTCAGTTCTGTGGATTCGAAGGAGAGTGATCCTGTGCGGATTCTTGCCCGATGGTTGGGAGTCTTCATCATCATTATTAATGATGGGGCCTTTGTTTTGCGAGGGTACCCATCAGAGAGGTTTGGCTTCCTCCTCCCCTTCTGGTCTGGATGTATACACGATGGTCATAACAGGGAATAGGTCGGGTTTCCCCACCTAGAGTTAAGTATTTACTTCGGTTGTAATTTCCATTTTATCAAATCCTTTCCTTTCTAATTAAACAGATTATAATGACTGTGTCAAAATGTGTACAGGGTTTCGACTACGTGGCTACAAGGGGGACTACCACTGTTATCCACATGAAAGGTAAACGGGTTATGTTATGCCTTCCTCCATAAATATAGGCAACTCAACCCTAAAGGGATTACTCTCTGTGCTAGAGGTTATTCAAGATGTGCTAATTTTGTTGTTAAATTTTACAGCCCAAATGAGGGTCAATTTCAAATCTAAGGATTATGCTGAAAGGCTCCATCAGATGTTCTAACTTGAAACTTGAAGAAGTAAATGCGATTTACATTCTCTTACCATTTGAGTAATATAATTGTTAGATCTTTTTATTCCGTAGCTTCACTGTAACCTTTTAACTTTGTACATTCTTGGAAGATAGGACATGCTAGGTGTATAACCATTTATCTTACAGTTGTAATATTTCAGACTGAACTCGTAATTAAAAGGACAAACTCCTTAATTCAATCCAAGATGGATCCAAGTTTTTGTTCTTGCTCTATCATACTTTTGTGCATGTTTGAAAACTATATGATTTCTTGTCAGAAGGTGTTGGCTGGTGCATGTCTTAGGTTAATTAGAGAGAGTGGGGTTTTTTAAAGTTTGTGAATTCTATCGTTGATGTCTGGGTTAAAATTCTTTATAAAAGTAATGCTATTATATTCACTAGATTCTCCTTTAGTCAATGTTGATTATACAAGGCACCAACAGTAAATATATGTGTACCTCTATGTATATACATATATATAATTTCATTTCCATATCAGTTTATAAATATATACCAATGTTTCATAGGATCTGTGTTTAGTCGTCTGGAAATTTAATTACAGAAAGAAAAATGCCCCATTGACATTAATATAATCCTTTCAATATTCAGTTATATAAATATAATTATAGGTGCTTCCATCTAGCATTCTGATTATAGGAGGGACAATTCTAGAGTTGAAATGTCTATCACGAACTTCACACCAACAGACAGATTACATCCACAAAAATATTTCCCCTTCCGTAACAAATACATTTCAGTAGTCAGATGTAAACATTCAAGCAGATGTATTACAACAATATATATATTCCCCCTCACACAGATCCATTACAACAAATAGACATGATCATTCAAATAGTTGGATTACAGCAATTAGATATAATCACCCAACATATACATTACATCAATTAGACATAGTCATTCAAATAGAGGAGGGGGAAAATTACATATATGGAACGATCTGCGAGATGACAAAGGGAACAACCAGGTTCCTCCCAACCATAGAACAGGGTAGCCAAACTACTTGCTTGATTCACCCCCTATCCTGACCATGAACCCATGAGGGCGAACTTGAAATCTCCTCCTTCAAAAACGTCCTTCAGTATTAAAAAACTTCTCCTACCTCACACCCAATCAATAGTGTTCATAACAGCAAGAAGACCAGTCCTATTTCCTTTTCCCCAGCATACTAGGCAACATCCTGCCTCCTCGCATATGCTATTTTACCAAAATAATCCATTTTTCCTAGGTCTTTCTTTTCCCCCTTTGGAATTTTTGTAGCTTTCTAAATCCCTGATTTCTAGGGGCTACCAATGGCCAAATCTCCGATTTTCCACTTATAAAAATCAACCCAGAGGTAGTTCCAACATGTTCCCCACTCATGGAGTCATGGTCAACTGATTTTAACATGGTTGTTCCATTTGTACTCCTGAAATCAATATAAAATATTATGTTTTCATACAAGTGTCATAGTCAAATAGTTAGCTGGGTCAAATCAGATCTCTGCCCAACAATCATAGTATTTAATTACAATTTCTAAATTCAAAATTCAGAATTACCATAAATGGAAAAAAAATTCAAATTCGAATTTACTAAAAACAGAATAATTTTCCAACAAATTTTAAATTTCAGAAATACTTTATTTTTTGGGATGTCAGAAGATTACACGCCTACTTCCACCTATCCTTCAGATGTTGGTGATGAACATCCTTGGGAAGGGATTACTGAAGAAATGACTCTTGATTGATGCTCAGGTGTTAAAAGTAGGTTGGAAATCATTCTAACATCTTGTATCCCCATCAGGAGAGTAAACAAAGCTTGTAGATTGCTTTACACTCATTGAAAGACTTTATGGACACATATCAAAATATGGGGCCAACCACTGATAGTTTTATCAATTTGATGAGGTAGTGAAAGTTAGAGGTGATGGGCCCTGATAAATGGGACGCAGAAAAAGATAAAGATTCAAAAGAAAACACAATTTTGATCTTCAATCTCAAATATGGACCAAAGAAGAAGATGTTGAAGGTGCAATATTTTAAGCACTTCGATATCGCAGGACATTTGTATAACAAAATTTTTTCCAACATATGGAAAATTGTTATGGAACTATGAGGTTCCACATTATTTTGCAAGACACTTTTATGAAAAAAAAATTATGAACATGCACCATGATTATACTAGTCTATCGTCCAATTATTATGGGGTTGGTAAATAAATGACATATAATTGAAAATGGACATATCGAAATGTGACATTGCAGAGGCCCCACAACCTTTAGTATCTCTCCCAATTGGGGAATTTGGTTCACATTCAGAGTTGTGAGCTTCATTAGAGGTTGGAAAAGAGGCCAGGAATGCAATCAGGGAAAATTTGGAATCATTTTTTTATGGTGTAGATGTTGGTTTTAACCGTCAGCGAGCGGAAGCCAATTCTTAAGCCATATTTGTTTATAAAAAAGATGCATAGTTAGATATCATGTCAGTAGAAGATCTTAAGGAGTATGCAAAACTTTTTCGTGATGGTTGGAAGGAGGTCATTCATAATGATGAACTGAACAATCGATTGGTATATGTTCTAGTTAATAATTTTTTTATTCATTTTAGGATAATTTACTCCTAATTCTAGATCTAGATACATATCATTGTATCTATAGAAATAATTGAGTTGTTATTGTCATTAATTGCAGTTTGGAGATATGTTAAATGAATCTCTAGTAAATAGGGGGCTTGATTCCACAAGTTTAAATTTAGATTGATTGAATCAAGTATATGTTTTCCAATATCCACAGATGAGCACTTTAGTTGTCCAATCTCCAATGTTTTGAATAAGATCAACAACATTTATAATTTTGTATAAACGTGAATGCATTGAATCCTAGATTTAGTTCTTAGTTGTGTTGTTCATAGATCCCTATTTTGTCTCCTACTAATTGGGCAAGCTTGTCTCAATTCTCATTGGGAGAGTTAGAAGAGGGTGGGAGTTCACATGTATCATTGCATGTTGAAAACGAATTTAGTTATATATTAAAATTGCAAATTGTCATTTCAATTATTAATTTAAAAGAATAATTTCTTAAACAACATTTAATTTATTGAATCAATGGTTGGCACATTACATGCATTACATGTTTCAAAATTTAAAACTAAAATTTAATGTGTTAAAGTCATTTAAATTTAATTTTCAAATTTTCAAATTTAAAATGTGTTATATAGGGTATTGTGGAGAAGATACTACCTGAGAGTGTGCTTTGGAGGGAGATTAGGATTGAGGAGGAAGTGGAGGAAGCACCCATTCCTAGGAAGGATGCGTCCATTGATGATGATTCATAAATGTACATTTCACATCAGTGAGTTTTAATTTGAGTTTATCTTGAGGTTTTATATAAAAGTGTTCAAGCTTTTGTTGAATAAGCTTATATTTTTTACTTTTATCAAATTTTTAGTTTAGTCTTTCCTATTTAACACTTTGATCAATTATTTTGAAATATATAGAACCCTTATATAATCTTATCATTGTCTTAAATGGTACATTCAAACTTATTTAAGTTTAGATCATGATGAAGATCTAATTTTGAACATGAACATTTGATTATTTGAGAACAAACTCTATCCCACATCAGAAAAGGGAAAGTTTCTAAATTTTATTCGATTACATTAATTTCCTTCTTGTCCAAGAATGGCATAGTATGGACATTTGTGTTTTCTACATACAACGAAGTGAATTCCTTATTTCCAGGGTATTGCCAAATTCTTTTTTAAATTGGTTACTAACAACAAAAACCAACATTCAAGTAGATTTACAAATAAACTATGTATATGTATATGTGAGCTAGCTCACACATATTGTATATGTGAGCTAGCTCACAGATAATTTCAAATATCATTTGATTATATGTAATATGAATACATCCCAAAGATGAAATATTTAAATGGTTTTTGAAGAATGACTTAATATATGTGCAGATTTGTGTTTTCTTCATGTACATGAAAGATTATATTCGAACATCTATTCCATCATAGAAAGAGTAGATCAATATTTTACGAAAAAATGGTTTTTAAAATGGATATTTGTGAACTTTCATAGATATAATTAATTTATTAGAAGAATGACTTAATATGGAGATTTATGAGTCCTTCAATTTGAAAGGGAATTATGGAATTTGATTATATGACCATTGCATAAGAGGAGAAAAGTATTTTATTGTTGAGGAGATTAGTATTTTACTGCTGAGTAAATAATATCAAATAAGATCATCTCGGATGAAAATTTCACCTGAAAGATTTGAGACTTTATCCACAAGGAGATAAGTATTTCATTGGAAGAATTACTTAATATGGAGATTTGTGAACTTTATTCATACATAGTTCTATATTTATTTTCAAAATATTATCTAACTCTGAACACAAAAATTTCTTACCAAGAACACAATTTTTCTCTTTAAACTTTTTAAGATTTTAGATAAGATTTTATAAATTGTTTAAATCATGTATTCTTAATGTGGAGAGTAACTATTTTGGAAGTTTTGGAATTTTTTGAGGGAAAATGTTTAGTTAAAGTATATATTCTAATATGTGTTATTTTTTTATTTATTCTTTTTTTTATTGTTAGAGATATCTAAATTATATTTGGTGGAAAATATGTTTACATTATATTTGGTGGAAAGGAGTATGTTGGAGGATGCGACTTAACTCTTTTGGTATGTGTGTCAATTTTTCTTTAATCACACCTTTTTTTTATTTATCTAAAATGGTACATGTGTACATTTTATTTTAAATTTGTACATAAATTTTATTGTAATTTTTTTTTTTTTTGAATTATGTTTTATTTTGCATGTTTGAATTGTAAATTTTTAATTTTTGAATTTTGTTTTATTTTGAAGGTATGAAGTGATCTACCTTAAAGCGATGGCTTAGAGTCCAAAATTTTGGAGTTAAATGTCTTAGTTTTTGTTATCATCCTAAAATGGATGTGGAACCTATGTATTTGGCAGTGTAACTATTCAAACTTTGATTATATATATATATATATATATATATATATATATATATATATATATATATATATATGGAATTCAAAATATCAATTTATTGTCTCATATTTGATTTCTCAAAAAGTTAAGTTATGTTTTATGATACTATGTTGGAATTAAAAATGTTTTATTTCATTTTATTTATAAACATTATTGTATAAACATCATTATACTATGTGAAGTAGAGATGATTCTGTGTGGTGTTGATTGTGTAGTGATGGGAGATCTGGGTAGTTATCAAATTATAATTTAGATTTTTTTTGATTTGGAAATATGGTTGAAAATAGTCAAAACAAGTCATCAAATTTAATATAAGTTTAAGCGATTTTCTTGAAAATTTATATTGATATAAATTGTTTTTGTAAGAGTAGAAAATGGTCGATGGAAATTATCAATCCTGTCTACATTGAAAGTATTCACTAATTCCATTAATATGACCCCTACCATTAATTCAATTAAAATTATGAAAATCTAAATGAAACAAACGAAGCTTTAGTAGAAAACCTCTTATTCTTTATTTTTTGTTATCGGGCCACAAAATCAAATCCGTTTTCAACTTAAGATTTTTTCAATCAAACTCAATGAAATACATGTCTAATGTGTATAATATAAGTAACTTGTTACTTGTTCATCATAAAAAAATGTATTTCAATTTGCATTAACATATTGAAACATAAATGCAAAAATTTAACAATTTAATATAATATCAACACTTTTGGAATCAAAATTCACAATTTCATAATTAAAATTGATATTTTTTAAAATGACTTAAATTTTTTTAATTAGGATAATAATCATACATGTATTACCTTGAATTTTTTAATTAGGATGTTAATCATACACTTTAATATGTCTTTAAAGTTTTTCTAAGCCATCAATAGTCCCTTATAATGACATGGAAATGGGTCCTAGTTTTGATATGAAGTTATCCTGTTCATATGCAAAAACATTGAACAATCAAATTGTAAATAATTAATGCATTTATCCTATATGTAGTAAATTTGTTACATGAATTAAAGGATTTGTGTATACGATTTGAATAATTTGTAGGATTAAAGTATAATCATCGAAAGTATAGGTCAATTTAGGTTCCCTAGATAGAGTCTATAGGTTCTTCCTTGAAATTGTAAATAAGGTTTGGCAAACTTTATAATTCATAAAAAATACAACTTTTCTTAATTGAATGGACCATGAAAGTAAACTAAACTGGAAATGATTCTAGAATCCTAGATATTCATAAATACATGTACTTTCAATGCAAAATATAGAAGTCTGGAATGTACATGTCACTTGTTTAAAGAAATGGTAATGGTATTCCATCTTCAATTATTCGTTCATGATCGACTTTGGACATTTTCCATTTTCTAACTTTTTTTTTATTGAACTTATATTAACTTTATGCATACTGCATATACCAAATGACTATATTGACAACTTGCGACATCTGATTGGTAGTCTTGAAAGTGAACATGAGTATGAATTTGATGGGTCTCTTGAAAATAACATCCTTTCAATACAATGGATCCTCTTTCATATATAAAACCGTTATCATCAAAATCTTATAATAACCTCATCTTTTGTTTTGTGCATCACATCAAATAATATTTCACATTTTCATTGTTGTCTATAGGTGCAACCATGGAAAAGACATCTCCTGCAAATAATTGGATATGTTGGACAACAAATAGTTCATGTTAGATTATCACACAAGTACATCTACAAGTTATTTAAAAAAAATTAAACATATGTAACATCCCTCTCTTGCACGTACTGGGCGAACTTATTATTTGAGGATACTTGATTGCAAGTGATCCATATTATTATACTATTGGCCGCTGATTATGATTATGAAGCATTATGGATGTGATTATATGTTATTTTGTTGTATTGAATTACACATGTGCTATTGACATGGTCCTCCTGAGTGTGAAGGATTTTGGACCTCGAGGATGCAGAGGCCATGAAACCCTTGGACTCTAGATCGAGTCAGAGAGTGGACTATTGGGTTTTATTGTTGTATATATGACATATGTTCATTTGATTAGATGTTATGATTATGGATATCATTTCTCACATGATTCGTTGATGATGTAGGATAACGATAGCTTGTCGGCCGGACTCACATGTGGAGTAGAGGGGTCATGCACGAATACCAGAGACATTGAGGGAGAGGTGTGGACAAAACCCCTTCCACAACCTACTAGCACTTCTGTTGTGGCTTGAAATGTAGGCTAATGATTACCTAGTTAGAGAAGACCCACGATGTCGTGAGGGACAACTACGAAAGTCGCTCATGATGATTCTAAGGGGCGTGAAATAAGGTAGGGGCCTTATTCCTTAGAGGCCCTTAGTCTCCCACAGGATCACATAGCGAATTATTGACTCCAGGGATTTTTGATGTCTACCAAGTCAGTCAAGAGGCGAGTGGCACCCTTGGAGCATGTAGTGCATCTTGAAGGGCACGTCGTGCAAAGGAAACAATATGAGGTGAGTGGCACCCTTGGAGAACCTAGTGCGTCCTGAAGGGTACACCACATTGTTAATTAATAAATGGATGAACCTAGATGTCTTTAGGACAAATAACATGATAAGAAATATTTAAAACAATTTCCCTAATAAAATGTTTCCCAACCTCGAAAATTAAAATCTAGGTATAGGTGAAACTTGCGGTAAAAGAAAATTATTTATATAAAAATAAAAATAAAAATAAATAAATAATAATGATAATAATCATTAATCATGTAACGAGAAGGGGGTAAGCAATTCAATTAATTTATAAAAAAAAATTGGGGTATAGAATTTAAAAAGGGGAAATAATTGTTTTGTTATATTATGCTAGTTAAAAATTTATTAATTAAAAAGGAAAAGGGGAAAAATGTGATTTTATGCGCATGCCAATTTGAGTTTTAAATGAAAAGGGAAAGAAATAAATTTAAAAGATTTAGGAAACTAGGAAAAAGTGGGAAACATAAAAAGAAAGGGGAAACACAAGGAAAAAGTAGAAGGACTAACTTAGTAAGGTATCTAGCATTTAAGAACTTTCTAAATCAAACTCAACTAGTAAATTAGTAAAGGCGTAAGTCATTAAAATGTGTAAGGAAATATGGGGACACCTGGGAGCGATTTTAGGAATTATTTTAGGTGAGCGAGGGAAATATGAGTAATTTATTAATTAATGAAATTAATTTATGGTGCAATGAAGGGGATGGGTGACACTTGTACGGGGAAGATTTTTATGAATTAAATTATTGAACAATAAATTAAATGGGATTTTGGGAAAGTAAATGACTTAGAAACTCTATATAAATGAGGGAGGACAAGGATGATGGATCTCTTCTGTTATGCGTAACGTTATGCTGCAAACTTTTAGACTTGGTTGACTTAGCCTGTGGGAGTTGGGATACCCAACTCGGTGAGGAGTGGTAGCATGGCCTTGTGAGGCGAGCTAGGAGCTATTTGCTCTCTATTTTAGTGTGCGTGTCCCCTTTGAGGCTCGGGGGGCTAAGTGGGGACAAGAGTAACCCTAGCATTGGTTGGGAGGTACCAATGAAGTCTCATTGGTAGGCAAGAGGGAGCTGCATAGAGCGCGTGGGATAATGAATCAGAGAAGATGACTTGGCATACGGTATGCTTACTTGATTATGCATGGTAGATTCTTATTATACCTCATGTTTTCAATTCTGTGTTTTTAATTGGTTAAGGAAAATGTCAACTTATCATTTTAACTGATAAGTTAATTTCCCCATAGCCTTAATCTCATTGTTGATTGATTCCCTTGGCTTTTGATCCCTGCGTGTTGAGCCTGCACTTTGGTTTTATTGATTTTTTATGAGTTTGCACTTTTGCTTCTCCCTCGTCCCTAGCTCATCAGTCCACGCCTGAGCAATCGTCCAGGAGCCAGATTGATGGTCGTCACTTCGGTGTTAATAGACCTATATATCCTAATGTCATGCTTTTCTATGCGTGGATGATGAGAGAAGGATGTGTTTCCCAGTCCTCTACCCCTTGTCGATAGTTCCTGATTGATGGATTGCCTTGCTCCTTTTGTGAATGAGTACTTCTGTGAA
>JASDQU010099948.1:212465-227657 GCA_032191745.1 Picea mariana
GCGTGGGATAATGAATCAGAGAAGATGACTTGGCATACGGTATGCTTACTTGATTATGCATGGTAGATTCTTATTATACCTCATGTTTTCAATTCTGTGTTTTTAATTGGTTAAGGAAAATGTCAACTTATCATTTTAACTGATAAGTTAATTTCCCCATAGCCTTAATCTCATTTTTGATTGATTCCCTTGGCTTTTGATCCCTGCGTGTTGAGCCTGCACTTTGGTTTTATTGATTTTTTATGAGTTTGCACTTTTGCTTCTCCCTCGTCCCTAGCTCATCAGTCCACGCCTGAGCAATCGTCTAGGAGCCAGATTGATGGTCGTCACTTCGGTGTTAATAGACCTATATATCCTAATGTCATGCTTTTCTATGCGTGGATGATGAGAGAAGGATGTGTTTCCCAGTCCTCTACCCCTTGTCGATAGTTCCTGATTGATGGATTGCCTTGCTCCTTTTGTGAATGAGTACTTCTGTGAATTTTTTCCTTCCTTCTGTGATCCGTTTATTACCCTTTGTGTTTGATGAAAGGATCTCTTCATTTTAATGAAATGATATCTGCGATTTTAAATGAATGTCATCTACAATTTTATAGCTTTTCCAAGAAAATTACTGTGTGGTTTTTATACATATGGTCTTCCTTTACTGTGCAAATTTCACCTTACGTTTTCACACATGTTTCAAGAAATTTTACCTTTGCACTTTAATTTGACTCAATTGACAGTTTTTAAGGTATTTTGACTGCATTTTAATTCTTTTACTTTGTGTTTCTGAGTTTTATTTTTTCCTGCGTTGATGCTCTGTAATTGGGTATCGCTTTGCGACGTCAATAGTGGTGGTTATACTTTTTGATTGGGGGCATAACTACTATGATTATACTTGCATTTTATTTTAACCTTGTGACAATGATCCATGCATTTAACCATACAACAAGATCTCCCCTTGAGCCCCAACATCTTTTTCCCTTGAACAACCATGAAAGTTTATGGGACCGCCTTCATAAATTTTTACTATGTATCGAGAAAGGGAGGGGGCGTAGTCGCTGTGATTGGGGGTGCACTTCTAGGTGTTTGGTCACACCCTTTTTTTTTGTGCTTGGGGCTGGGAGAAATTTCATATAATTACTGGAGATTTTACCCTTATGTAGACTCCCATTAAACAAGAGAGAATTGTTTTCCTTCACAACATTAAACAACAATTTATGTTTATTCATTAACAACGATTTTATAATCATCTTTGGCTATGGTTCGAATAGTAATATTGACAAAAAACTTAACATATTTAGGTCAACTATTTTTATTATGTATTACAGGGCAACATTTTGGATAGCATTGTTGTGTTGGATAGCGTTTGATAACATTTTATACATTCATGTGGCACTGATTTTATGATATCAAATGACAACAAAATGTCTTGAACGAATGTGGTTTCCTGTGGTGTATAGCCACGTTTTTAAATTGATTGATTTTTAGTTGATTTAGTATTTCATTTTTCTAATGTTGATTAACATTGTTATTTACCCAGCAATCCGATTTTGGTAATTAAGGTCTTTGAGTTAGCTTTTGGTAAATCTTCCACTCGAATTTATAGTCTCATTTTTAAGTTGCAGACGACAAGTGTATGACAACGATTCATTTTCATAGTGACATATATAGCAAATTCTTTTTACTCTGATAGCGATTAATAGTCTTAGTTTTGCACCCAACAGTGTAGGGTTAACTTTATTCTTTAAATTATATGCACATAGATTTATTTCCCTAAAACGTGTACTATAACTTCTTTAAATATGCCCAACATTATTTATATATTGTTAATGCTATTCTTAACTTATGACCCGGCGATTTCCTGGAGGATATCACAACGATTTTACCTAACCCTTTGACCGCAAACTGACCTGTCGTTTAGTTGAGTGCGAATTTCATAGCTAAAATTTTTAACATTTATTTGACTGCAATTTTTCCTGTGTTATCTATTGCAAGGTCACTTGTTATTCAAGCTGCGAGGTTACACACTTTTTGAGTGAATATTCATTATTTACACGACGAATTTGGTTGGGAGACATCCATCGTTCATAGCAATTAAATTCATTTTCTATTTTTTCATTCGGTAACGATTTTTGACAGCATTCTATTTGGGTAGTGAGTCCTTGATGGGTAGATATTACTATGTTGTTAGCCATCCCTTGACAGCCATCTATTTGTATATCATGTTGCCTTGTCATCATTGATTCAATATCTTCTTGTATTTTTGGGCAGCGTTTCATGCTTTATTAGACGTATTAATTTTACAAAGTGCTTTTTGTCAAGCGTATTAGTTCATTTTTCATATAGACAGTGTTTTGACTTGTGTATTGTTTCATCCAGACAATGTATTTTAGACAAGCATAAGGTGAGATGTATTTTGACCAAGAGTTGTTAATGTTAAGTGGACAGTGTTTTGTACAACGTTATTGTTGACAAGCGTGTTGATTTGGTTAATTTCCTTTAGTTCACCTTCATGATATCTTGTGATATCAATAACCATCTTAAGAGTTCACATCCTTGGTCATAGCTGGGAAACCTTTTTGAAAATTTTAAATTTCCTTATATCTCTTTCCATCGCACCTAGACACCATGTTGAACGATTAGTGGGTTATGGTCGGATGGTGGAGTCATTTCATAACTGGCGCAAATTAATTTGAACAATGTCACTTTGCATCTTGTCAACGGTTGCTTGGATGTGTGGGTATAGTCTTCACGCCTTTCTTCAAATCAATCCTTTTGGAAATAACATTTGAAGAATGTGGAGCTGTGTTCTTGATATATTCATATCTCTTCCAATTGACTGTTATATTAGAAAATTATTGATCATTCATATCAATAGGATACTTTCAATAAAACAAACTTATATTTCCACAACGATCACATTTATTTCTTCCAACACATTTTTTTTTGTAAAATAATTCATCACCTTCTCTTTCACATAGAATTTCAGATATAAAAACACAGAATGTGGAAGGAGGAGGTGAACTTGGCCATAACGTTTTACCAAAATCAAGAAAATTGTCGTAATACAACTAAAATTTCACATGATAACGACAAAAACAAGTGTCACGAACAATGATGGGTCTAACAAACCATGCTTTTTGTTGCACAAATGTATTGATGGAATTTTAACTTTTTTGTGCTCTTCTTTGAACTTATTGAACAATTATACTTGTGTCATTGTCAATATATGTTTTGGATGTTCTTCATATTGTTTTCTTGTTATTATTCGTCACAAAACATCCCTTGTATGTGGTGAAACACGATATTCTATAAACCAACAATTATAGGCCAATTCTTTAACATTTTTTGCAAGTCTATCTTTGTAGGATTGTCTAGAAATCACTGTCCAACAAGCCAGTTCATCATTTGCATCTATTTGCAATCAAAAGTTTATATGTTTGTGCAATGTTTTTCTTAATGTTCCCATCATTTTTGCCATGTGTCATGTCAAACGATCTTTTATATTGCTAGATGAAACAATTCTTGTTTGTATCACTCTACGTGCAACCGTGACATCTTTTTTTCAATATTTTCAAAAATCTTTTAATCCACTAGTTATATTGTAAAAGACATTGTGTTTCACCTTTGTATATTTTGTCGAATTTTGAACACCCAATAATGATGTAGATTATTTTAAATTTCTTGACTTTATTAGACAAAGTAAAATTTGAGCTTGTACTTTTACAGATTCATCCTTGAAAAAAGTATTATACACATTCTTAGTTCAATATCTTATATAATTCTTAGCTTCTTTCTTCCCAAATTTGTCAGTATCTGTAACATCCCGCTCTTCCGTGCACTGAGAGAACTTATTCCTTGAGGACACTTCCTTGAAAGTGATCCATATTAATATACTATTGGCCATTTGATTACGATTATGAGGCATTATGGATATGATGATATGTTATTTTGTTGTATTGACATAGATAGGTGCTATTGACTGGGTTCTCCTGAGTGGCTCCTAATTGATTCAAGGAGTGGACTATTGTTTTGATTATTGTTGATGTGACATATGTACATATGATTAGATGTTATGATGATAGATTATTTTTCTGACATGATTTGTTGATGATCCAGGTTGATGATAGCTTGCCTACCAGAATCACATGTGGAGTAGAGGGGTCACGCACGACAACTAGAGACTTTGATGGAGAGGTGTGGACAACAACCCTACCACAACCTACTAGTGCTCTCATTATGGCTCGAACTATAGGTTAATGATTACCTAGTTCGAGAATACCCACGATGCTATGAGGAAAGACTGTGACATTCGCTCACGATGATTCTAAGGGGCACGCAATAAGGCATGGGGATTATTCCTTAGAGACCGTTAGTATATCACAATATCACCTGGTGGAGTATTGACTCCAGGGGTTTTTTATGTCTACCAAGTCAGTCAAGAGGCGAGTGGCACCCTTGGAGCAGGTAGTGCATCCTAAAGGGAACGTCGTGAAAGGAAAACGAAAAGAGTTGAATGGCACCCTTGGAGCATGTAGTGCATCCTGAAGGGTACGTCGCACAAGGAAAACAAAAAGAGGCGAGTGGCACCCTTGGAGGATGTAGGGCATCCTGAAGGGCATGTCGCGCAAGGAAAATGAAAAGTGGCTAGTGGCACCGTTAGAGTATGTAGTGCATCCTAAAGGGCACGTCACATTTTTAACTGGTAAGTGAATAAACCTAGACAACCTTAGAACGAATGTTGTGTCAAGTAAGTTTTAAAAACAATTTCCCTAATAGAAATGTCGCCTAGCCTACTGAAATTAAAAATCTAGGTCTAAGTTACACTCGTGGTCAAAAATAATAATCACAATTAAACATGTGATGAGAAGGGCTTAAGAAATTCAATTAATTTATTAAAATCAAATTACTTCAGGGGATTAAGATTTGAAAAGGGAAATGATTGTTTTTTCAATATGCTAATTAAAAAAAAAATTAATTAAAAAGAAAAAGGGGTAAAAGGTGGTTTTTGTACACTTGCTGATTTGAGTTTTAGATAAACGGAAAAGAGGGAAACTTAAAAGAAATAGGATACTAAGGGAAAAAAGGGAAACATAAAGAAAAAGGGAAACGTAAGGAAAAAACTGAATAACTAACTTAGTAAGGAATCTTTCCTTTAAGAACTTTCTAATTATGAACTCAACTAGGAATTTAGTAAAGGTGTAAGTCATTTAAAATGTGTAAGGGATTATGGGGACACCAAGGAGTGAGTTTAGGAATGATTTTAGGTGGGTGATTGAAATAGGAGTAATTAAATAATTAATGAAATTAATTTTTGGTGCAACTAGGGGGATGGGTGACATGAGTATGGGAGAGGTTTTTTTTCTTAATTAAATTAATGAAAAATAAATTAAATCTGAATTTGGGAAAGAAATCACTTAGAAAATCTATAAAAAGGATGGAGGAGGAGGAGTGTTGATCTCATATTTTATGTGTAACGTTATGCTGTAGATGTTTTGTCTTGACTAACTTATCTTTTGGAAGTTGGGATACCTAACTCGGGTAGCGAGTGGTAGATCGACCTTGCGAGGAGATATGGGTAATATTTGTTCTTTGTTTTAGTGTGCATGGCCCCTTTGCGGCTTGGGGAGTTTAGGGGGAAGAATATTACCTCTAGCGTTCATTGGGTGGTACTGGTAAAGTCACATCGGTCGGCAAGTGGGAGATGGATGGAGAGCGCGTGGGAATATGACTCAGAGATATCACCTTGGGCTATGGTATGCATGCGTTTATTTGAATGGTATATTATTATTTTTCTTGTGCTTTCATTACTGTAATTCTATGTGTAAAGAAATGTGTTTTACTCAGTGTTTTAATCAAGAAATTAAATTCATCATAGCTTTATGCTCGCTGATTTTAAATTGATTTCCTTGGAAACCCAATCCATGATTGCTATGACTGTTCTATTTTGTTTTATTGATTATTCTGAAGATATTGTGATTTATCTTCCGTCCTTATACCTAGATCATCATTCCATGCTTGACAAGTCAACTAGGAGCTGAATCGATGATCATCACTTCGGTGTTAATAGACCGATAGATTCTAATGCCTTGCTTTTTTGTGCGTGGATGATGAGCCAAGGATAACATTTTCCTAGCCATCTAACCTTACTTATCTCTATGTTGATTGATTCATGGTTGAACGATTGGTCTTTCACTTTCTTGTGATTGAATTCTTCTACGTTTTGGTTGGTAAAACTCAGTCTTTTGATTGGTGAATCCTAGTTCCTTGATCGGTAAATCTCATCTTTTTAATATGTTAATGTCTGCGCTTATTTATGTTGTGACTACGAATTTTCTGTGTCTGCGATTGAATATTTTTTGAAAGTTTTTAATTTATATATTTACTGCAATTTTACATGTTGTATGGTCTAAAATTTCATGGTTGTATTTATTGCTTTCGATGCCCTTTTGTGTTGCGTCTTGATGGATTTTCCTCCACCATTTCGTGCTTCTAATTGCCAGCAAAAACATGGTTAAATGTTGTGTTTTAGTAGAACCTTAGCACAGTTGATTATTGGCATATCCCAGAGCCTTGCCTATTGAATTCTTCCTGTCTTTAGATTATTATGGCAATGTTTTACAACCATATTTAATGACAACAAAATTCATGGTGTACCTGTGTTTTTACCCATCTATTGGTTGCAATTTTAACCTTTTATTTACTCCAAATTTACCCTTATATTGTCTGCGATTTCTTATAATAAACTCAACGAAATTGTTATATTAAAACTCAGTGAATTGATTGGTAAATCACAATGAATTGTTTTCATAACAAACGTAATGATTCTTGATAGTGATTTCAATTACTGTTGTTTTTTGTAGTGTGATTATTGTTGACAACGAACTTACAAGTTTCACAGTGATTTCATTTATATCAATGGCATAGAACTTATAAATATGTGTACTGATAGCATTTTTATAGTACCACTGTGATTTTACCATGATATTCATACTTAACACTTACCATTGTGACCCTTATGCCTTCTACACTGACTCTTTGTGGATGTATATACTTGGATGTTATATAATCATATTAAATTATATCTGTGTAGTTTTATAATCCATCGACCATCCATAGTATAGTTATAATTCGCTGATGTATATTGCATGGTTGTTGTATAATCGTAGTTAATTTATTGTTGTGTATTTGTTTTGTATCCATTTATAATCCATGGAATAGTTATAATTTGTTGATGTACCTGCATTGATGAATCATGTAGCATCAATGATTATATGTATTGAATAATGATTTTTATGCAGAGAAGATTGATATTCAACAACAATTCATACCAATGATAGCATACACCGGCAATGTAATAGTTAATAGACAACTATATTGTATTTAATATACCAACAATATGATTATTAACAGACACCAATACAAATTTACAGTTAGACAAAGATTTTATAGGTAATGGTGATTGTGAAATGAATGTTTATTCAGAGAGAATTTATATGTAATATGTGGTTGGGATTTGATATTCCTTGTTAGATTGCAACGAATCTATACACAATATGTTTACCATTAGTAAGGCAACATTTTTATGATTGTGTTTATTATTATTTATATTACATCGTGTTTACTATTTGTTTATATGGCAACGTGTGCATACAACAACGCTTTTATCATTGTTGAGTATTTACACAACGATATATCTACTTGTGGTTGACAATGATGCTTACTGTAATCTCTTGCTAATTTTATTTTATCGTTAATCCTTTTAAAAGATAGTGATACCATAGTAAAAAATGAAATGGGAAGGTGAAAGGAAATGGGTGTGATGGATGGAGTGTGGCACTCTGCAACTTAGGTTTAGGGTTTTGGCCACACTGTCACAACCTTTGCCCTGCTAGGGCTCATGACTCTAAAGGAGGGAGGGTCGAAAGGCACCTCCTACAACCAGGTAATGGCGAATGGAATCCTAGCAGAGGGATCAAGGCAACCCACGTTCGAGCCTCCCCCAGATCTATGCTCAAAGCTTATGACTAAAGGACATTTCAAGGACAAAGAGATGGATATTGAATCAGTTAATGCATAAACACCTGTAATAGTGTCAATGCGATGGCTACCAGGTAAATGCATCCCACAAGCACCGCAGGCCCCGAAGTACATCATCAGTTCACCATGCATTGAGGAACAAAAGAAATATATGAGGGACTATGCCTTAGTAGGCAAGCTCTTAGGGCTCTGGCCCTCAGAACAGGACCTGATCAAATGGATACAACACTGGTGGAAGCCAAAGGGACATTATGAACTGTAGCTGGGCTCCAAGGGATTCTTCACCATCATCTTGCACAACCTAGAGGATCACAACCATATTTTTGATGGAGGGCCTTACTTTTTCAACTCAGCAGGACTTTTCTGAAGGTTCTGGATAGAGAAATTTAGCCCCGAAAAGGAAGACTTTCCACATGCACAAGTATGGATCAGACTATACTCCTTACCCCAGGAATTCTGGTTGGAGGAGGTTCTGGCAGGCATAGGTAACACTATTGGGGTTTATGTGAAATCATCGGAGGCCACAAAGCAAAGAATATACACCTCATATTCAAACATCTGTGTATACCTGAACATAGCCAAGCTGCTCTCGAGATCCATAATCTTAGAGTACCATGATGAATATTGGATGCAAACCATCGACTACGAACATATTCCATTCAAATGTCGAAAATGTCATGAGCATGGACATCTCTTCAGAGAATGACCCCTCAATGCTGCACACAAAGAGGGGAACTCAGATGATGGCAAAGACAGGGATGGCTTCATTCTGTCATCAAGGAAGAGAAGACAAGAAGGAAGAAAGCATGCAACTCAGACAAACAAGGATCCGTCCACTAGCAATAAATATGAGATACTACAAGATCAACCGGAGAATCCCTCAGACCCCAAAAACTCCAAATATTTTCAGAGGGAAAGCGTGCCCCAAAAAACAGGCATAGGGAGTAAAGGACCAATACAGGAAAATGATCCAAGAAAATTGACAATAGATCCAGATATTAGATAAGAGAGCTACTTGGAGCAAGAGGACAAGGATGTTGAGATGGATCTTGACGAGAAGGAACTAGAAGGAGTGGACCTGGAGCATCTAGAGAACACTTATCAACACCAGAAACTATACACCATACCCATGGATCAATTGTGGAAAGTGCACAATTTTTTCCTCAATTCCTCAGTTGGATCCACAGCTAGATCTAGTAAGGGTCTGGGAATACAAGGTAATCAGTCGAAGGGTCAGATTAAACCATAGAAAGACAAAAATAAAAGGGGATGGAAATCAACAAACAAGCTTATACAAGAGATAGGTCACTTCATGGTGAACTTCGATCAAATCCACCTTATCTCGGACAACTTTCCCCCTCTCCCTCCCCCCTCTTCCTCATGAAGATCATCTCCTATAATATAAGAGGTATCAATGGATGTAGCAAGCAAACGCTTCTATGAGAACTGATTTTGGCAAAAAAACCAGACATTATGCTACTTCAAGAAACAAAATGCACCACCGAAGACATAGAGAAGATTCTCCCCTACTATTGGAAGCAAGGGGAGGTGGTTTCCAGAGTAGTCACTGGCACAGCAAGAGGCCTAGCTATTCTATGGAACCCCAACACAACCATCATGGAAAACTTCATCACTACCAATTGGTCCATTACAACAACCTACAGACTCATCGGCTCCAACAAACCTGGATGCCTTACTAATGTCTATGGGCCAGCTAGCCTTGGAGACAAGCAGGCCTTTCTCAACAACCTGGAGTACCTTTCTACCTTAATCGAGAGAAATAGATGGATTGTAGGGGGTGACTTCAATCTCATTCACAACTTGAAAGAAAAAAAAGGAGCCACTCAGTGCCTGGATCGGGAAACCAACGACTTGAATATTCTCATTGACAACAACAACCTCATAGACCTAGAAACCCCCAATGGATCTTACAGCTACACAAATAGAAGAACTGGATCACATCAAATTGCCTGCAGACTAGATCAATTCTTAATTTTTGAGTCCCTCATGCTGGAAGGTACAACTCTGGAGTCAAGTGTTCTCAATTTTCATGGATCGTATCACTAGCCCATCCAACTCTGGCTAGAGGTTCCCACCACCTCAGGTCGAAAACCCTTCAGATTCGAGCAGTTCTGGCTCAGCCACCTAGATTTTCATAATAAGATCCAAGCTTTGTGGAGAGAGGCAGAGGTACCCCATGGCTCCAAGATGTACTGATTCCCGCAAAGGATCAAGAACCTTAAGCAACAACATAGACTCTGGAATAAGCAAACCTTTGACAACATCTTTGACTCCCAAAAGCAACTGACAAAACAAATGAGCATGACACAGAGGAAAATCCAGAAGCATGGTCTTACGGAAGATCTTAAAACCCAGGAAGCAAATACTAATCAATTGTTGGAGGCAAGTAAATCCCAAGAAGAAACTCTCTGGAAGCAAAAATATCGCATCTAGTGGCTCAAGGAAGGTGACTGAAACACAAAATTCTTTCAGAGGACCACCGTTCAATGACGACATACTAACCAAATCACTCAGTTAACCTCCACCAATGGTCAACTTATCCATTCCCATGAGGAACTGGAAAAGGAACTTGTCTCTTTTTACAAGGATCTCCTCATAGAACCCCTAGCAAATAGATCTAAAGCCATCGCCAAGGTCACGTAGCATATACCCACCTTAATAACTCTAGAACAAGACTCCGCCTTTCTTAGCCCCATTTCTATTGAGGAGGTAGACCAGGTGCTTCACAACACCCCCAAAGGCAAGGCTCCAAGTCCAGATGGATTCACTAGTGACTTATTCCACCATTGTTGGAAGATTATCAAGGAAGAGGTTTGGGAAATCATTGAAGACTCTCGATCTTCAGGACAAGTCCTCCCAGCTCTTAACATGACTTTCCTCACCCTCATACTCAAGGAGGGGCATATCTCTCACCCCATGCAGTTCCGGCCCATTGCCCTATGCAACATCATCTACAAACTCCTAACCAAAGTGATTGCTAGAAGACTCAAGCCCATCCTACCAGGGATCATCTCTCTGGAACAATCAGGTTATGTCGAAGGCAGACATATCCTGGATAGCATCATATTAGCTCATGAACTTATCCATTCCTTGCAAAATACCTGAATTCCAGGTATGATCCTTAAACTTGATATTTCTAAGGCCTTTAACAAGTTAAGTTGGGATTACATGCGTGCAATTCTCCTCGCCTTTGGATTCGACCACCTTTGGGTAGAGTGGATTCTAAATCTCACCTCCTCGGCTTTCTTCTCTATCTTGGTTAATGGGGTTCCCTCCCATCCTTTCTCTCCCTCCAGGGGAATCAGACAAGGAGACCCTTTGTCCCCTTTCCTTTTCATTATCATGGCCGAGGGTCTCAGTCGATCCATTCATGTAGTCATAGCAAGCAACTCGTTGATGGGTCTACCTTTTCATGGTATCTCCCCCCCAATCTCTCACAACCAATTTGTTGATGATGCCCTAATAATGGCCTCCCCCACAGTTAAATAAGCACACTCCTTCCTCTTGATCCTTCAAAGTTTCTCTAAGGCCTCAGGATTGGAATTTAATAAAGACAAATCCCAGATCTTCTTCTTCAATATGCCTGCTCCAATCCAGAAAAATATCTCTGTTATCCTCAGTTTCACCAAAAGCTCCCTTCTGTCCAAATACCTTGGAATTCCCCTGCTAGACAACGCCCTTAGAAACACCTCTTGGGAGCATCTCCTCTCCTCATTTTCCAAAAGGCTTTCTTCCTGGACCTACAGAGCCCTAAACTTTCCCAGCTGACTCATTCTTCTCAAAGATGTGCTTCAAGCCCTTCCAATCTACACCTTTTTGGTGCTTGCAACCCCAAATTTTGTCCTTACAACCATAAGGAACTTGCAAAGGAACTTCCTATGGCAGGACCTCAACACAGGTAAAAAAATAGAACTGATCAGCTGGGAAAAACTTTGCAAGCCCAACACTCAAGGAGGACTTGGGATAAGGGACCCTTCAATCATGAACAAAGTCCTTAGTGCCAAGATTTGGTGGCGATGGCTAAAAAAACCTAATGACTTATGGGCCAAGCTCTGGAGGGAAAAATATGTGCCCAATATGCTGGAGAGGAACTTGATCAGGTGCAATGGGGACAACCTTGGATCTTTAATGTGGGCTACAACTAAGAAAAATCGGCATCTGGTAACAAAACACGCTTTCTAGGAAATTCAGAATGGGAAAATATCCCTCTTCTGGAAGGATTCGTGGCAGCAGTGCCCAACTATATACCAGGAATACTGGGCTGACAGTATCAACATCCCAGCTACTCAGGCGGGCCTAACAAAGGTACCAGACTACTGGCAAGACAACCCAACAGATGCCACCTGGAGATGTTGGAATTTAAATAAAGAGCACCTGAGCATAGAGGCACATGTGGATCTAAAACCATGGTATGAAGAATTGAGCAAACGGAAAATTCCTACTATCATCAGAGAAGATATTCTAAGATGGGGATACTTTCCAAGGGGTACCTTTAGCAAAAAATATGCCTATTCCATCAAAACTCGCTCAGACCCTGAGCCCACAGGAAGAGTATGGAGCAAAATTTGGGCCCTAAAACACTGGCCAAAAATTACTCTCTTCCTATGGCTTGTCACTCATTCGAGCATTCTCACTTGGGATAACCTTTAAAAATGGGGTTTCTTTGGCCCATCTATCTGCATGCTCTGTGGAAAAGAAGCTTAAACCATGAACCATATCCTCAATACCTACTCCTACACAACTCAAGTCTGGGATCAAAGTGCGTAGATCATGCGCACCTCGGATCGCAAATGAGACAACATAATCGACACTATTACAGACTAGAGAGACCAGAATTTTCAATCACCCCTTCTTAACCGCATATGGAAACTTCTTCCAGACTTCATACTCTGGAAAATTTGGAAGGAAATAAATAGAAGGATCTTTAGAAATGCCCAGCTCCTTTGGCAACATTGTTGGAACCAATGCCGCCTCAACATCTTGGAGACTAGTAGCCTTCAACATTGGACTGCAAAGGATCTGATGGGAACATATTTTGAACCTATTGACCTTCAGTATTGGAAAATCCCTCTTACTCAGGTCCCACCCCGTTCCCCCTTCTCACTGCCTCATCAAAGCATCCCTTCAATTTGGACTCCCCCTGAGGAAGGCTTCATCAAACTCAATTTTGATGGCGCCTCCAAAGGTAACCCAGGAGCAGTAGGCTATGGAGTGATTTTCCGAAATCATCAAGGACACATCCTTCTCATTAACATAAGTTGCCTAGGACACACTACCAAAAATGTAGCTGAGCTTTGGGGGCTTACCAAAAGATTGCAATTAGCAAATGAACACCACTTCACCAAGCTGATTGTAGAAGGGGATTCTCTAGTCATTATCAATCTCTTCTGGAGAATTCTAAATGGAGATGACCCAGAACTAATCTCACCCTACTGGAGACTCTCTCATGGAATAAAAACAATTGAGAATCTCCTACAACCCAATCAGGCCTTCATACCCTCTCACATCAGAAGGAAGGCCAATCAGATAGCAGATGAATTGACAAACTTGGGGATGAATTGGGATGGACTAGAACTCCTTTGCCAAGCATCCCTCAATCCCTTACATCCCATACTCTAGCACTGTAAGCATAAAGACACACCAGTGGATAAGGCCCTAGATCAGGTGATGGTGCAGAACACATGGCAAGATGAGGAGGCACGCATAGGCCAATGTGGCGAAGGCCATGTGATAGATCCATGCCGAGCACAACTGCCACCCCCATGCAATTAAATCCTCCTATGATGTATGAGGCGCCATTAATCCTGGTGCGTTTCCTATCCCTGGATATCCCCTCAATGGATGATATCATTGAAGGCCCCGTCAACCTTTGCATGTGGCTCAGCCTTCATCTCCTCCAGTTATGTCTCATTATAGCTTTCATCTTCCTTGGCACTTTCTTGCTGTGCTTCAAACCCTTCCCATCAGATCCTTGTCTCTATCCTGCAACTGACTCCTCTCCAACCCTCTATGTCCACTTGGGGCTTCCCTAATAGCCCAACCATCTTCCCCGAGCTATCAAGCATGCCTAGGCAAAGAGGCAGATAAGGAGGGGCTCACCCTGGTTTCCATCTCGGCCATGAGCACCTATACCTCGCCTTGGTTTCCATTTTGACCTCGGATGCCTATCCCACTCCCACTCTTCACTTTCCTTGCACTCCTCACACTCATCACACTCTTCAAAGCCTAAAATTGAACCACTCACCACCTCTTCCCGGTTTGAAGGTTTGGTTCCTACGCACAGCTCGCTTGGCTTACCCTCAGAGCCCATTCTGGACAAGGGCTCTACTTCTCGGGCACCTCCTAAAGCACCTCTATTTTCCCCAGCCAGTGCACCTACATTGGCTTCAGAATCCTTTCACTTTCACCCACCCTTGGAAGTGCCATGTTTTCCAAACCCTATCTCCGAATCCATCCCAGACGAGCAGATGCAGGACAACATGGGCATTCTTTATGGGCTAGTCTTTGAGCTTATACAAGGCATGGATGATCTACAATTCTGACTGCAGCAACTGGACAAGAAGGCCTCTACACCCCTCCATATCCTCTCCACCTTCCAGGGAGTAGAAAAGTATGCAGAGCACATCCCAGCAGAAACGTTTGGTAGGAGCGAATAGGAGCTTCCAGCAGAAGGTGGCGACTTGGGGCAAGCCATGCATGTGGACAAGGAGGTTGCAACAACAGTGGATAATGTGGATGTTGACGCGCAGGAAGATTGATGAAGTTATTTGGACATGAAGGAAAATGAAAATGAAGATACAACACCCATGGATGGATAGTATACATCATTCTCTTTCCGGTGGTATGTGGCACGTCACGTGGATCGTCATGGTTGAGGAGAAATGAATTTTTGAAGATGACAAAGTGAATTGTACATGTAGGCCCTGAAGACAATTAAAGAAAAGAATTACAAAATAAGAAAGTGTCAGGTTGGACCTAATGTTAAAAGGAAGTGACATAAATGGTATAAATAAACATCATTATACATTCATTTGATACAAGTCGAATTTCAGAGAGAAGAAGAGGTAAAAGAAGGCCGGATTTCAAGGGAGGATGAAGTCTTTTGGAGATGTGTTCTAAGGTATGTTATTTTCAGGTCATCTTACC
>JASDQU010099948.1:229984-271769 GCA_032191745.1 Picea mariana
ATAAGAAGTAGTCAGAGAGGGGATCTCCCCAATGAAATCACGGGACGGTCCCCTCTCTGACTACTTCTTATTGCTGATTTATTTATGGGTAAGGTAGCTACCCCCTGTTTGGATTAGCAACCACTTTTTCATTTAAATAAATGGTTATATGTTTAACGCATTGATCGCCTATGATATTTTTTTCCTTACGTTAATCTTAATGGTTGGATTAAGTATTGGGATTATCTCCTTACAATAGGCTCAAATGTTCTCCCAACATGGAACTAGATAAGGACCCATTGTAATATTAGAATGTGTTTTCGTAAGGTTGTTGCATGGCAGGATTTTATGTTGGGATGAAGTGTTGGAATTCTTCTAGTGGTGCATGGTATGAAGTGTTGGAATTCACACAATGGAAACATGATTTCTCGAGATTGGATCATTTCCCGCTTTGATCAAGATGCGCACACAATATCCCAGCTCAGGATCGCGCCACCCAATGTGGTTGATGAAAGTTGTTTTTATGGTGGTGCTTGTTTTGTAACTTTTGTGTTTGTCTCTCACTCACTGAGAAGACTCTAATTACCATTCGTCAAAGCCGATGTGCCCGGTTGTTGATGTTATCCTTTATCTTGTAGGAGTTGTCTCGCTTGCATCGGGCAGGTAACCGATTTTATCTTCCTCTTGATTATCACATGTTTCATCCCGTTGCCTGATGTGCATGTATTCTGAGTTTTTGTTTTATGTTGCATGATCTGCATGTGTTGTGTCATCGTCAAGTTGTGTTGTTTAACAATTGTGTTGTCGCCTTCCTACCTAAGAAAGAAAAAAAAAAAAAAACTTTTGCGTCAAGTCGCTTGTAGTCATAATGATGGGGTTGTTATAGTATCAACATTTTCTAATATTTCATCATCAATGCTAATAGATTCTCTTGCATATTTGAATTTAAAGTTTATCTTAAAAAACAAAATCCAAACATAAATTCACTAAACTATATACAAGTGTCCATCTTGCATTATCTAAATTTATGTACACACGTATACGTGATTCGTCTTCTTCTTCAATTTCAGTTTCAAGGTCTTCTCCTTTAATTTTATTTTCAACGTCTTCATCAACATTATGAGACAAATCTATTTATGATTTTTGAAAAACATCAAATCGTAATTACAATCGATTATATTAAACAATATTTTAAATTTGAATTCTATAGTTTTAATGCATACCTGGTTGGACTTCTTCTTGTTGAAAATCTCTTTTTACATTATCATCATTTATTKCTTCAATATTTGTACGTTCTTGTTTATTTCTCCACTAATACTCTTTCCTTTGATCGTTATGGTGAGTTTCATATCGACTGCGATCAAAGTTTCTCTTGTGCAAACTTTTGTTTCCCATGAGTATAGTTATTTGTAAAAGTTATGTTCAACAAAGACTTCACCTTGAAAAAATGCTCAACATTTATCTTTGAACATATAAATTGTTATTCCAATAAAAACTTGAACAAACATCAATTACCTTATTCATCTAAAACAAAAAAGATGATTTTAAACATTATTTAAGTGCTTTATAAAACCATCAAACAAGTGATGAATTGTGTTAAATATGTTCGACCGAAAGTGTATTTATATGATTTGGCATGAAATGAAATGACATGATGTGTCTTTTCATTTTTTTCGGCTGATGAAATTCACTCAACCATCTTTCGGCTGAAAGAAATTTAATTACTTTAGGTTGAAAATCTTGGAAACCATTTAATTTTGATAGATTTCGTTAGAATTTATTTTTTCGGCCGAAAGAAATGTTTTTCAGTCGAAAACTAGAAATTGGGACTATATGCAAAAACTAGATAATTCCCTCAATCTTACCTGAACTTTGGAGGTTGAGGAATCCTACAAATACCGAGATTTTGGTTTTGAAAATGACACTAGCATTTGCAAAATTGAATCTACTTTCAATTCCTATAATTTGTTTTCATTTTCATTATTTTATCTATTTTATTTCTTGTTTTTTTTTAAATCACTATATAATATTTTCAGCTAATATTATGATTCAGTGAAATGAAATATCTATATCTCTAAAAATAGACAGTGAAAAATTTAGAAAAAATTGCATTCATAATCCTTAAACTGTTCTTTTCAAAAGGGTATTTTTAGATTTTACTTTTAAGTAAAAATTAAGATAGATACAAGGTGGGGGGAAACATGTGTTTAAAATATGCAATGTCTTCAGCTTGGTCAACTTCAAAAAAATCTAGAAATTATAGCATTCATCCATTAGTTTCAAAATTATAGTCATAGTAAAACATAGTGTCTCTAGATTGTTGCAGTATATTTCATTTGTTAAAAAGAAAAGTTTAATAATATATACATTGTTGGGGGAGGGGGATAACTCATTATCATTCATTCCATGTTTAACGAACATACTATTAAACAGTTGTCAAATTGACATATCAAATATTAATAAAATAATTTTGAAAAATAGTCATTGTAAAGCTAAAAAAATTCTTCACAAGTTTTGTTTTTACTTTAAAGTGAAATTCTAAATTAAAAAAATACTTGTGTATGACAAAAATTGAATAACTTGTGAAAATATAGTTCTTTTTCTCATAAAACAAGCAAAATAGACACCCATCTTCATGATTTTACCCTTCCATTAGATTGTCCCACTTCTTTCAAGGGCTCTAGTGCTACTGTTCAAGAAATATTATTGATGAAAAGTAAAGGGAATCTCAACTTTCGACAATTGTCCACAATTTCCATTATTGTTATGCACAAATGCATTATTTTCCCACTACTAGTATAACTAGAAATATAATAGAAGCAACAACTTTTAGCTCTTCCTCAGCTAGATTTTTTTCATGCCCAAAAAATAAAATTAAGGATGAATAATAATGAATGAGGAATCCCCCAGCAACCAAAATTATGTTTTTTATATTTTCACGTGATAATGCACCATGTGGATTCCCAAAGAAGATCACGTAACCACTTTTCCAAACTAATTCGAAGGTGGATTTAATGACATATTATAATTTGGGTTATCCCTTTAGCTCCCTGTCTTGTTGAACCATAACCCCCTATGACTCTATTCTTATCTTTTTGCCACTAATGATGTGTTTACATTTTTAATATTCAATTCTATTACATTTCTAGAATTTACTTTCTTTCATCATATCCAAACATACATTATTAATACGAGGATCAAAACTAGGGTATTATAAGTGACATATTGAGTACTTAATGATTATATTGTTGTAATGACTTTGATCCATGTCATTGACGAGACTTGTTCCTTGAATATTCTAGAGTTTAATTTACATACTATCCTCGAAATGAGTGGAATTACTCAAGAGTTTTCCGCAAACACTATAACCTAGAAAAATAAAATATTAAATCATTGATCCACCTAAAATACTTAATATATGTATGAAAAATTATATATTGAATATACTATACAATATATATAATCAGGTTTTCTCGACACAAATAATTTGTTTTCCTTTGAAAAAATGTATTTATTACTTTAGGAACAAAATTACATTTTGTATATACACCTAAAAGTGGTGTATTCCATTATGTTGTATACTTATAGATGTATGTTCATTTTTGTAGTTTTGAGATTCTTTTGTGGACTTTGTTCTATTTAGGATTCTTCATTTTCATACTGTATGCTTGAAATATAAACTTTTCATTGATCAAGTGCAAGAAGCTGATCTTCAAAATGTTGTTTCAAAATCTTGGGATTTGTTCCAAAAAAGGACTATGCCAATATTCAATTGGTTGTTCACTGTGTTGTTCAATTATTTTCCATTGGCCCATAGCCAAGTTGATCCCTTCTTTTGACCTCTGGTCTGCTTCTTTATTATTTTCCCTATAGACATGTTGGAAATCATTGAATTCAAAATTTGTCTGTAATTGTTTTATATATTCCACCAATCTATCAAGTCTTATGTTTAAACATATCTATTTTATTTTTATCCAATTTATAACATTTAATGAATCCCCATAAATGTTTAGTCTCTGACATCCTTTTTCGATGGCAAAAAACAATGAGTAGTTTGTAGCTCATTTGTTCTGCATAATTGTTTGTTCATGTTCTTAGGCCTGAAGTAAGGACAAAGAAGTGTGTGGAAGAAAGGAAGAGGATTCCTCGCCCTCCATAGTGGGTCTATTGAGAGGTCCATCGAAAAAGATTCAAGGAGAGGTCTTGTCGAGAACTATTTCTTACATCCGTCTAGTGAGTGATCTAGTAAGGTACAGATAGGGGGAAGGCAATAGGGAAACATTGTTTGTTGTTGAGATCTCTGGTGGAAGAGTTACACCTTTGAAGATAATGGAGTTTTGAGCCAACCAGACTCCCGAAATGACCAGGAGGAGGAGTGCTTTTAGGTGTTTGTACAACTTTTTTTCCCACCACAACTGCCAGGAATATTCCAAGTTCCTCCCTTCCCATAAGAATGGTAAGTTTAGCATTTTTGAAATTTCCAACCAAACTTTGTTGATGTAACTGCACTTTAGAAAAATATGAGTAGAAGAATCTTCATCTATTTTCCATAGAGAAAACCATCCAGGTCCAACAAAGTTTTGTTTATGAAGGTTATCCCAAGTATGGAGCTTGTTACTAATGGCATTCCACATGAAGAGTCTAGTTTTTTCCAAGATTTTAAATTTCCACAGTTTGTTCCACCACCAAACAGGCTCCTGTAATAACAAGTTTGAATGGCACTTTAAGTAACCTAGGTTGGGTGTATAAGATCTAGATGGTGCAGCATCCCAAGTTAGTACATCCTCAGAGTCCGAGAGATAGAGTTGTGCTAGTTTAAGATCATGGATATAGAGTTCAAGTTCATGAGATTCTTCTTCATTGAGTCCTAGACTGAAAGGATCCTTCCATCCTTGATCCCAGAGCATGGAGCGGTTGGGGTCCTCTAAAGAAATTAGGTAGTAAAAATATTTGGAATGTAATGATTGTACTAATTGTTAAGTGAGTGAATGACTCCCATCACTTCCTGACCAGGGGTCCAAACCTATCCTGATTTTTTTTCCATTTCCAATATTCCAAGCTAAGTTGCTTTCTGTGATTGGAAAATATTTTACGATATCTTTCCAAATTATTGAGGCTCCTTTTAATGATTTTGTCTAGATTCTTATCCAAGATTAAAGGGATAAGGGTTTGATGTACATCTGCCAAATAACTTTGGTCCAAGGACTAGTGGTATTAAGAAGGCACCATCCCCCGTTTTCTTCCATTGCTTTTGAGAAGTAGAAGATATTTTTTAGTCCCCAACCACCCAAAGCCTTTGCTGTGGAATTTTTCTCCCAACGGACCCAATAAATTACATGTGACTCAGATTTTCCACTCCATAGCAACTTGGAGGTGAGTTTTCTTGTAGCATTTAGTATTCCTTTAGGTATCCAAGAGAGAGACATCCAATATATAGGGACGGCTTCCGGAACTGATTTAACCAAAACCAATCTTCCTATTCATGACAACCATCAGTGACTCCAAGCATTTATTCTTTTATCCAACTTTTGCAAGAGCCACTTCCAGTCTTCTTTCCTATAGTCATTGGGTTTTAGATTAAAACCCAAATACTTTAGTCCTTCCTCTAAAGACCTTATTTCTTAGGGGAAGTAGTTTTGGTGGGTCAAAACTTCTTCTTTTGAAAGAAAAGAAATGGTGATTGATGATTTTCGGTTAATTATTTGCATCCATGTAGCTTTGGAGAAGAATAAGAGTATTTACTTTAATGTCTCAACTTCCCTTATTGTCCCAAAACTGAAGATTAATACATCATCCACAAAGAGGAGGTGAGTAATAGATAGATTATGTGATCCCCATAAGTTCACCTGCAATCAAACTTTGTGTGAGCGCTCTATTGAGCCATTCTGCAACCAGGAGAAATAGGAGTGGTGACAAGGGGAAACCTTGTATGATCCCTCATTTAGGAGTAAAAAAGGGGGAGGCTGAGACATTTATTAGAATGACAAAGGATGTTGTATTAAGATAACTCATAATCCAAGAAATAAAAGGAACTTCAAAGCCTAAGTGGGTCAAGAGTAATCGACCATACAACCAGCTTACTCCATTGTAAGCTTTAGAGAGATCTATTTTTAGTAATACCCCTTTTAGTTTCCTAGTATTCATACTATGTAATCCTTCTTATGATATGCCTATAGCTTCATGTATCTGTCTCCCTTCCAAAAATCCAAATTATTGTTCCGAGATATTCTTGGAAAGGATTTTTTTGAACCTTCAAGCTATGACTTTGGAGATGATTTTGTGGGAACAATTACAGAGTGAGATGGGTCTGAATTCATCTAGAGCATCTGGTGTATCTATTTTTAGGATGACCACAATGAAGCTGTCATTTATGTTCATAGGGATGTGACCTGAAATCCTTGTATCCTCCACAATTTTCAACAGATCTGTTCCCATTATTTCATAGCATCCTAGGAAGAATTCTATAGTCCATCCATTTGGGCAAAGACTTTTATCTTTTTGAAAGATGTGCAGAACTTCTAGGAGTTATTTTTCTATAATTTAAATCATCTTATGACAATTATCTTCCTCTTCTACAAATCTTGTGAGGTATTGTGCCACTTTTAATACTTCCTCTATAGTAGCTTGACTATCTTCTTTAAAACAATTTTTGAAGTAGTTTTTCCCTAAGAGTGACACCCCTTCAAAAGAGGTTTCCGAGTTTCCTTCTTCATATTTTAAGTTCCAAATTGTATTGACATTTTTCCTTCCTTTGGCATACGCTTGAAATAATTTTGTATTTTCGTCTCCGCCTTCTAGCCAAATAGATCTACATTTTAACCTCCAAGTTCCTTCGATTTCTTTGAGCATCTTTATCCTCTTTTTTTCTAGGTGTAGTATTCTGATTTTTGTTTTTGTAGTTCTCAAAATATATTTTTCTTCATATGTGAAATTTTTAAGCTCTATTTCGATTTCTTTTAAGTCCTTTTCCTCTCTTTTTCATTTCTGTATGGCCCAAGGTTTTATAATTCTTTGATTCTTCTTAAATTTCCAGTAAACTGAAAAGTTGTTGACTATGTTAAATCTTGACTGAAGGGGATCCAATGCTCCTTTATTAGCTTTAAAAATGAATCATCTTCTAGCCACGTCTTTTTGAATTTAAAAGGGCTAGTTGTTTTTTCTAAATCGTGTCTTAGCTCCAGAAAGATAGGATGATGATTAGACAATCCTCCGAATCCAATCCACTTCTTTAAGGTCAAAGAGTTGTTTAGAAGAGAGTTAGTTAGTATGGAATGGTCAAGTCTTTTTCCCACTCCAGTTGGTCCATTCCTATTGTTCCTCCAAGTCAGTTTGAGGGAAAGTGGGGATAGGTATGAAAGGGATGCTTCTGCAAATTTGTTACTGAAGTAGTCCATCAATGGCCTAAGGAGAGGTTTAGGTACCCTCCTAGGATAATGAGTTCATTGAAGAAGGATTTACTAAGGAGGGTGTCCCAGTAGAGTTTCCTATGCATATAAGGTCCATAAATGTTTAGTATATTTACTGTCTCTTTTAAGTTTGGGAGTAGAAGAGTGATCCCAATGCCTTAGTCAAGTCCCCAAGTATTATGAAATTGTATTTTAATAGAGTTCCAACCAGTAGCCAAACCTCTTGACCTGCCCAAGGAATCCACTATCATGAAGATCCACCCAGGGACTAAGTGCTCCAAGCTTGATTTTAACTCCTCCCCAATTCCCAATGTCTCTTGTATAAGAAGTATGTCCAAGTGTTCAGTGAAGACCACACTTTTTAATGCATTTTTTTTATGGGCTCTTGCCAAACCCCTGCAATTAAAGAACATGATCTTCATGAAGATGTCTTGCCTTGGGGCTTCACTGCTCTAAGTGCCCATTCAACATATTGTTGAGTTCCGGCAAAAAAATCCAATCTGGCCTTTGATTGAGCTTTATAAAGGAAATATTTTCTCCCCTGTCCTCACCTATCAAAGGAGGTAATCTCTTCTTTTCCAATTCCACCTACAACTTTGGTTTGGGATCTTAAGAAATAGCGGGTAGAGGAGGAGTCCACCGATTGTGAGGAGGAGGAGGAGTTTTCTTCGAGGATGCAGAGTCTCTTAGGAGGGGGAGGGGCATCTAGAAGGGGAGGGTCCAGGGATAAGTCCAATCTGGCCATCGAAGCATTTAAGGAAATGATATTGAGTGATAATTTTTTCAGTGCATCCATCTAGTCCTTACCCTCTAAATTCATATTATTAATTAAAACAGTAATTGGGGGGATGGGACAAGGAGAAATACCCGAAGATCCAAGAGACATAGCTAGATCTGTTGTAGTAGAGCTTGTAATATCCAAATGTCCTTCAGTCTCCTTTTCGTGGATTGTCATGTGGTCTGGCTAGTTCTTTTTAGTTGTGTCCTTTGTCAAAAGCCCCAGATTCACTAGGTTAGTAGTAGGGAGTTCCGGGAGGTCTTCTTATCTTCTACAAGATTCTGAAGGAAGTGGAATAGAATTTTCTTTGTAGTATAAACCCCCTTTTGTTCTTAAAGGAATATGGCAGGAGTCCACTAGGTGCCCATACTTGTGACAACATCGGCATCTGAAAGGTACATTCTCATAATCTAATAATTGTGTACGTGTATAACCCTCCCAAGTGAGGTCAATCTCTTTGCCTAACCCCTCCCTGATATTGAGATTAACCACTATTCTAGCAATTTTCCTTTTTTTTTGTTTTTTTAAAGGAAAGGTATGCTTTTAGGAATTCCCCCAGAAAGTTCCCAATGGCTTTGAAATAATCTAGTACCCAGAACTGTAAAGGAAGTGCTGGAAAACGGACCCAAACAGGAATCTTGTACATTTTTTCCATGGTGGCATCAAAAAGAGGACTCCATGGATTCAACAATAGAGGGGATGAATTTATACCCCAATTTATCCCTAGCACCCAGTTTGTGTCCTCCAACCGAGTGACTTTGAAAGTAAACCAATTTCGGCTTAATTCTATCACTTCAGGGGTATAATCCAACTCTTCTTCCCAAGCCAACTCTACCCAGGAGACTATGGTTTTATGGGAACAAATCTTCCACTGGCTCTCCCAACTAGTGTATGGTTCACCATTTCCAATACATTGTTTAGGCCGACTTCTCTCCCTAGTAGCAGGTTTCCAACTTTTCCCTTGGAGGAGGGTCCTTTTCTTTTTATTTTAAGTCGACCTCTATGGAAACCCTTGTCATCCCACAGAACCTCAGGTCTATCTTATGGAGAATGATTCCTCCTATTTAGTGAGAAACCTCGCTGCTCTTCCACATCTAAAAGTGTTGAGATGAAACCCTGTGGAAGGGAGGGACCCAACCTAGTTCAAAGAACATGGTTTTCTACAAGCTATGCTTCTTTCAACACCAACCCACTTCCAAGAGTTCATGTGCTAAGAGCTTCCTCTTCCTATGAAATCTAGTCAAGAGTTAGGTGAATAGGTGAGTCGAGGATGGTGATGAATCTATCAGGAGAAAGAGGGTGCATGACCAGGAACTCAGGGAAAGAACTGAAAACATTGTTGAATACATCCTCTCCTAGAGGTAAAGAGGGTGGGGTTGGGAGGGTTCCTGATAGTGGAGACAATGGTTCTAGGATCAGGAGATGGTCAAGTAGTGTGAGGAAAATTGGCATAAGCCCCGAAGGGGAGTTAGAACCACAATGAGTGTGCATGGTTAGCCTAGTAGCATAGGTATGAGGATAGGTTCAAGGCCATGATAATTAGTAGGAGAAGACAGGGGAGGCGATGGTTTCAGAGAGACCTAGGAAAGAAAGGGAGAGTCCTTCGTCTTTGTAAAAGCCATAATAAACTGTCACAGTCCCGTTCAAAGTGCTGAAATAAAACCGCAGAATCCATCCCCCCCTCGCCAAGTTTGTTTTTTGTGCTCGATGCAAATATATAATATATTTATTATACAATTTTTTAAATATTAAATATTAAAGTCTAAAATATTTTAAATTTATTTATTATATAAAAAAGTGAATTACATTTTACATTTTATATCAAAGAGATATTTAAGATAGTTGTATATAAATTTAAAAATATAAGTATAATATAATTATAGATGCATATAAATTAAAATATATTAATAATAAATATATCTAATATATTACCTCTGTGGTGAATACATATGGTGGTGAATATATCTCTTCATTGAATATTATCTTTGTAGTGAATACATACAACAATGAATATTATATTTGTTGTCAATTGATGCAGTAAATATTATCTTAGTGGTTCTACTGCATGAATATTTATCATTTATCTAGTCTAGGGTGAATTTGGTTTGCATAAAATATGATCTATGGTAACTCTGCCTGTGACTATACAAACCCTTCCATGAATGAGGTGCACAAGTTTGTTATTTATTTATTTTTCTTTTCAATATGAGTAATTCATTGTTGATATTTAAATATAATAGAATAAGGCGTAAAAAGTAACCTTAGATAGTTTTCATAAATCTGTAGAATCAATAGAATTTTTTTTTAATGAATCTATAAAAACAATAGAAAGACATAAAGAAGAGAGAGAATACAAAATTTAAAGTGAATTAGTACCAATGCTTCGAAGTGAGTTACTAGCAAATCTTGATCATAAATTTAGATCATTTGAAGGTAATATTCATAGATAGATGGACAATAAACTATTAGGGGTTCAAACTCAGGTACACAAAATGGAGGCTATATTACAAGAACTATAAGAAAACAACCAAGAACAAAAACAATCAATGAAGGAATAAGAATTGGATTAAAAAACAAACTTAGCAATAAAATTAAACAGTTAGAAGACAAGCAGATTAACAATTTGGCCCTAAATAGTGTGGAACACAAATTGGATATCAGACCTTTCAAAGAGAAAATGAATAATATCACAGAGTTAGACAATGAGTGTAACAAAAAAGCCTTGAACCTCATGAGTTTTGTTATAAAAAAACAAAAATATGAGGAAGCATTATAAATAGTCAAGAATGAATTAAAAAAAAAATCCCTAATTGAAACAATTGGCCTTATAGAAGCAAAAATGTTGGGAAAAACAATTAAACATAAAGATATGTTTATTTGGGTTATGGTAAGTTCTAATTCCAATAAATATGACATACTTAGTAAAACTATAACCTTAAAAGGGTATATAATATTTATAAATGAATACCTCATTTGAGAAGATCGAGACAAATTAAGGAAGGAGGTTCAAAAGGTAAATGAAGCTAAGAAGAAAGAAAAATGAGCAATAATTAGGAGTTGAAAAGATATTATTAGGGATAGAGACCAAAAGGACAATGATAAATAGCAATTTGGGACACTTCGGATCCTCTTTTAGAACTATCTTGGTTTTCCATTGAGTAAAGAGTCTATACCAAACTAGATCTCAAGTGACATTGGCATTGTTCTCTTGGTTGAAACTTGGGAGAATCAAGAATGTAAGGTCCATAATATCAAAGGATTTGTTTTATGGTCCATATGGAACAATAATTCCTCCCATATAGATATTAGAAACATATTGTGTTACATAAAAATGAACATATCTCCTCACATTGGGATTCATAATAAATATCCTCTCAATTAGTACATATGGATGGAGATATTTGATATTTACTTTAAGAATATTTATATAGAAATATGTTACTTCACACCTATTAACTCTACTTTTTATACCAAAAACAATCTAGATAACAATTGTCCCTACAAAATATTAGAGAAAGATATCCACAATATGAAAAATGAAGGTAGTATCCTCCTGTTAGGAGACTTTAATCCTAGAATTGAAACTAATCAAGCTATTATTTTAAGTAATGAATCGAACCTTAATCATCTTTGGCTATATGAAGACCTTGTATTAGCTAATACTTACAAAATAAACTCTGAATATCTGATCGAGATTTTTTTTGGTACTGAGTTAATCAATATCTATAGTTCTCAAGATTTAATAATTTGCAATAGTCTAAAGAAGTGGACAGATTCTAACAGGATGAATTGTATCCATGGGTTGGGTAGCAATAGTTTTTATTATGTAATATTGGATATCCCCATATACAACAAAAAATAAACCTTCATCTTTTAAATGAACACAAACTTGACTCTGATGAAAGACCTCTAACCATAACTCTTAACTTTTCAATGCAAAAAAACTTTGTAGAGGAGCACTTTAACAACCAAAGCCACTTACTTTTTGAGAAACTAAAAGTTGATATTTCTTAAAAGAATTAAACAATTCTTTAAAACCCATATCGTATCAGAACAATATTGAAGTTGACTATATGAATTTTACAACAACCCTCTATACTTCAATTAACAATTTCTCTATTAAAGTGATACATTAAAAGAAAAAGTGTACAACTAACCCTTGGTATTATAATTAATGTAAAATTTCTAGAAAATCCATTGGGGATAATTCCAATACATCTTTAAAATATCATAAGATAAATAGATACACAACCTTAATTAAATCGGAAAAAAACTATATAAATAGAATGCAAGATAAGATTGGGCACCTATTAATATATATCCTAAGAAACTATGGAGTAAAATTCTAACTCGTAAAAATAAATAAAATAATAATATTCCCTTAAAGGAATGGAATTTCTACCTTAAAAATGTGTATGAACCCCCTAACATCATCGACAACATAACAAACAACTTTACAAAGGATGACATGTTTTCTATAGAATACATTATGTTTTGGGTTAAGCATCTCTCAAAAGGAAAATCTAAGGACATCAAAGGTTACTAAGATAAAATATTAAAAATTGAAGGAACTATCCTCATCTCTCACATACATAAGATGTTCAATTTAGCTATCCAACAAGGCTTCCCAAAACTTTGGACTCAAAGCCTCATTGTACTTATTTTTAAAATCAAGGATAAAATCAATCCCTCTAATTATAACACTATTATGATTAGCCCTAATTTAGCTAAGATTTATGAAATTATTTTGGAAAATAAGATTTACACATGGCTAGAAATCCATGGAAAAGGAGCTAGAGTCCAAACTGAGTTTATAGGGTACCATTCCACTATGGACCACCTTGTTATATTGAGGATCATTGTAGAGGAGTGTAATGATGATAAAACCAATTTCCTTTGTTGTTTCCTTGATTTTAGAAAATAATTTGACACTGTTCTCAGGAATAACCTTTGAAATAGGTTAGAAGAGCTTAAATTCCCTTTTAATTTAAGAGTTGATGTAGTAAGAATATATGAGAAATTTCTTGCCAAGTTTAGGAACACTGAGGGATGGTTGAAATAAATTAACTGTAATATAGGAGCCAAGCAAGGTTGTCCCCTATCCCCTACCATTTTCAACATCTATATCTATAAGTTAGAAGATGTTTTGGATAATGGAGGTTGTGCTCGCCTAAATATCGTGAGTATAGTCATCATCCTCCTTCTTCATGCTGATGATATTTGGAAAAGAGTCCCTATGACAAAGGTAAGAAACTAATAAACCTCAAAGACTTCTACTCTAGCATGGGAATGACTCTAAACAGTGAAAAAACTAAGGGTACGATCACTAAATCCAAAAGGATCAACTACGATACCATTTTTTATGAAAAGAATAGCTTGGAGGAAGTTCCTTTATACAATTTGTAATGTACCTCAAATTCACCATAAAAAAAATAAAATTCTATGACATAATTCAATTTCATTTAAGCTTAGAATTTAAGAGAAGGTAAGATTCATTTCTGTCCATAATGACATTACTACGCCAGTCAAGTTTACTTCGAGAAGAAAAGCTTATATGGATAAATTCTTCCATAATTCTATCACTTCCCTTAACTCTCATACTACTCTAACATGCTTATATGTATTTAGGTAGTATCTAAGCTTAGATCAAAGGAACCTTTGAGAGCTCAGAGAGATAAAGCTCAGGTGGGAGCACAACTGTCGTTAGATCAGTTGGAGAAAGGATCTGGGTGCACAAAGTTTAACCTCTGGGAGGACGCGCAGGAGAACAACTGAAATGAATGGTGGAGACACTTCAGGGAGAAGTGCTGAAATTGTGAGAGTCATCGGATATAGAAAAGATGCGTGAGGTTTAAACCTGGTGCATGCAGGGCAATGAAGACTCTCCCAAATTCTAAAAAGGAGAAAGACGAGATTTGATCACAACCGTTGATCATCCCAAAAACATCACAACTGTTGATCGTGGCTAAAGGTCATAGCCATCCATCGGAGGGACACATGGTTGTCGGTCAATGTTTCAACACCTGGGAAACCAGAGGACAAGACTCCTCATTTTCACAAGTCGTGAAATCCTGGTACAAGAAACCCCAAATCAGTTTTGCTTGAATAGGTTTCGTCATTTTGACACCTGAAAAACCCAAAGGCAAGACCCTTCGTTTTCACAAGTCACGAAATCCTGGTACACGAAACCCTAATACGCTCTGTGGAGTTAGCCCCAGGTCATTGGGTGTGGTCACATGGATGGGGCTAAAGGAGGAGCCAAAACCCATTAATCCCTTTTTGGTATTTCGGGACCTGGGAGTTTGAAGGACCTAGAATGGTTGCCACCAGAGTCACAAAATACTGAATCACGAAATCCTGAAACCCCGAATCTCGAAACCCTGAAGTACTATATGTACAGGCTTCTTCCAATTCAATTATTTAAAGATAGATCTGCTAGAACTTCAATTACAGAAGTTAACATATGCCTATAAATAGATCAGTACCTTTCAAGATCATCTATACATAGACAATCCTACCTAGAATTTTGATTTCAAAGTTAAATATGCCCCTATAGGTGGAACTGTTCTTTCAAGTTCATATGTAGATAGTTTTGTCTAGCATTTTGTTTAAGGAGGAACCATTCCCATAATTTAGTCTTTGAACATAAAATTATTACAGTGAACATATGTCATCCATGGAAATTATTTCAACAGAGCACAATTAGATGCATAAAATCAGATACATGAATCATTCAAACAAAGACCGAGCATATTTTAAAAGAAGATAAAATACAAAGTTGATATTTTAGCATTTAGGATTTACTTATTACATATGCATGGAGTTCCTTCGCTTACTAAACCCCAAAATCCCGAACACCAAAACCCCAAAATGTTGGGCCCACAGTCCTTTTTCATTTCATGATTCAACACTTCTTGTTTCATTTAGTTTATCCATCAGGTGTTCGAAAGCCTCAAAATTATGAACCCTGAAATCCTGAAATGCTGGGCCCACAGTCCTTTCGCATTTCATGATTCATCACTTCTTGTTTCATTTTTTTTATGCATCAGGTGTTCGAAAACCATGAAATCCCAAACCCCGAAATCCCAAAATGCTGGGCCCACAGTCCTTTCACATTTTGCGATTCAGAACTTCTTATTTTTTTGTTTGTTTATGCATTGTTATTAAAATAGAAAAGTCTAAATATGAATAGCCGAGTTGGTACAGCCTTGGGAAAAGGAAATTTTCGTAATAAGAAAGGGTGCATCTGGTTCCTTTACTGTTAAAGTAGTTCATATAATAGATCTGTCATTGCAAATTATATAGTATGATTTTCTGTTTCTGTATTCTCTTGTTCAAAATACCTTTATATGGGTTAGGTTAATGAAGTATAAGGGAAACTGATATAATAGTCGGTCTTCCTACCTCAGCTACAGATCTGCCTCTACAAAGTTTGTTTAATGGAAAGAAACAAGTGGCATAGTTTACAAAACTCAGAATGTTGTCCCCGGTATTATTCGTACAGTTAGATTAATGAAATTACAACATAATATTCACTCCCAATATACCAATCTCAACATTGATTTCACTCAAAAAACAAATAAAGAAAGAAAAATAACAATGAATCTAATTTAGAGGAGATTTCTTCCAGAATTTTTCCATGCATAATCCTTTAAACTATCATAACCAATAAAAGGCCAATTCTATCATTCGTTTAGAAAGTGGGTCACTCGAGATTAGATTTACCATATGTTCTCTGTTAGTCTGTAGGCTTCATGAATTCAAACTGACTTTTCCTACCCATTATTATCTATCATATTTAGTAGATGCATTACATCTGTGATTGAATCATTCACCAAAGAATGGAAATTATTTCAGTTCGGATTTTAATAAATACATGACATCAGATATCAAATCATTCGAACAAAAAATGGAAATCATTTCAGTTCTGTTTAAACAAATACATTGCATCAGATAAAAATCATTCATACAGAGAAGAGTAGAGCAACATATCTGAACCAGCTTGCGGGAAAAAAAAGGGAACAACTGTGTTCCTCCCAACCCTAAAATAGGGTAGCCAAAACCACTTGCCCGATTCACCCCCTAGCCTAACCATGAATCCATGACGACAAACTTGGAAGACTCCTCCTCAATAATGTCCATAATTCCAACAGTTATTCTCTTGCCTCACACTTACTCAGCAGTGCTCATAACAGCAAGGAAACTCCATTTCAGCAGACTCCTCTTGCCTCACATTCAATCCGTAGTGTTCATAACAACAAGAGAACTCAAAATCTTTTCCCCAACATACTTGGCAGCGTCCTGCCTCCTCACATATGCTATTTATCAATTTTGCCCAGGTCTTTTTCCCTCCCTTGGGGAATTTTCGTAGCTTTCTAAATCACTGATTTTCAGGGGCTGCGAGTGGCCAAATCTCTGATTTTCCGCTTGTCATAATCAGCCCAGAGGTAGTTCCAACTTGTTCTCCACTCATGGAGTCATGGTCAACTGATTTTAACATGGCTGTTCCATTTTTCCTCCTCTAATTTATATAAATATTTTGTTTTTTTATACAAGTGTCATAGTCAAATAGTTTGTTGAGTCCAATCAGAACTCTACCCAACATTCATAATAATTAATAACAAATATCAAATTTGAAATTCGGAATTTCCATAAATGGAAAAAAAATTCCACATTTGAATTTACTAAAAATGAAAATAAATTTCCAGCAAATTTAAATTTCAAAATTATTTTATTTTTGGGGATACCACATCCTTTCCCCCTTCATTAAAAAACTGTCCTCAGTGTTCATTCCTTTCTTGGAATAGGATTGGATGAGATTTCAACAAATCTCCCTCTAGCTCCCAAGTGGCCTCCTCGGGACTAAAGTGCTTCCATTGAACCTTTACCTGAGCAACGGTTCTGTTATGAAGTGCTATTTCTCTCCGGTCTAGAATGTGCAGGGGTTCCACTTGGAACTCGCCTTCAGATTCCACTTGCACCAAGTTCCAATCAATCATATGAGTAGGATCATGAATATACTTTTTCAACAAAGACACATGAAATACATTATTAATTCTTAGATTAGCTGGAAGTGCATGTTGATATACTACGGGTCCAATTTGAGCTAGTATCTCGAAGGGCCCACAAAAACTGGGTGCCATTTTGGCACAGTTGCCTAAATTCAATGAGATTTTTCGAGCTTTGACCTTCAAATAAACATGGTCTCCTACTTGAAATTCCGGGTGTCTTGTTTTCTGATCTGCATAGCTCTTCTGTCTGTCCTGTTCTTCTTTTAAGTTCTATTGTACCTTCCTTACCATGTTCTCCATTTCTTGGAGCATCTCTAGTCCAACCATAAGTCTGACAGCTGGGTTATCCCAGCTAATTGGAGTCATACACTTTCTACCGTACAGCATTTCGAAAGGGCTCAACTTAGCCGAAGTTTGGTACCCATTGCTATATGCAAATTCTACCAAGTGTAGGTAGTTTTCCCACTCATTTGGTTTTGTTCTTACATACATGAAGAGAATATCCTCTATGAGTTGGTTTGTCCTTTCGGTCTATCCATCCATTTGTGGATGATAACGCATACTGAAATTCAAACTACTATTTATCCCTGCAAATAATTCCTTCCAAAAAGAGGATGTGAATTTTACGTCTCTATCTGAAATCACCATTTTAGGAATACCATGTAGTCTAAAAATTTCTTTCATGAATATTTTAGCAATGTTTATAGCTTTAAAGGTAGATTTTATAAGAATAAAGTGTGCAGAATTACTGAGTTTATCGATTACAACCATGATAGAATCATTCTGTATTTTTAGTTTTAGGAAAACCTGTTATAAATTCCATTTCCATTCTATATGGTCTCTCATTTCCATTCTACTATTGTTAATGGCTATAATAGGCTGGTTGGATGCTGGTGTTCGGCCTTAACCTGCTGACAATCCTGGCACCTAGCCAAGTATTCTGCTGTTTCGCCTTTCATATTAGGCCAGTAAAACAATTTTCTAAGTGCTGTTATCGTTTTTTTGGTAACCTGGATGACCAGAATACGGTTTCTTATGCACTTCGTCCAAAATTGTTAATTTTAACTCTGTTGAATCTGGTATGTAAAGTTTGTTTTTAAATCGTAGTAGTCCCTTCTTGTCGATACTTAGATCTAGTTTATCTGAGTCTACGGTACTGTTTTGCAATTCTTCCATCATCTTAGTGTAATTTCTGTTATCACTGAAATTTCGTCCCCACATGGTTACAAGAACTCAGCATCATCAAACAATGATGAAGTCATCCATGGACCTAAATTAATACCAAGGCATTCATAAAAGGGTAAAAAAACTATACAAAGTAGTGAAAAATTGAAGGGCGCTATGAAGACACTGGGCACGCGGGCACATGCGCAAAACAAAAGCGTCAAATTCGTGCACATGCACACAATGCACGACTGTTATCGCAAAAAGTGACGCACCTGCTAAACGACACATTTATGAGAGTGGTCGGCCTCCCACCCACTTATGGTTCAGCTCCCAAGCCGATTTGACCCTCAAATCTAGACTGGATTCGACTCGATGGCTGGTCAAAGACCTAGGAATGCCCTAATTAGCCTCTTTTCACACTACAAAGCAGTTAAACAATAGCTCAAAGGAATGCTATAAAAGGGCCATGGATGCACCTTATTTTTCAAGGAATTCAAAGTAATGTTATGCTGCCTCTATTCTCTTGAGGACTCCATCCTTGTGAAGAGCATATTTGCACAATTGCATTGGACAATCCATCTCACCCATTGAGTGGATTTGTAAAGAGTTCTTTCATCATTTTCCATTTTTCTTTGTTGTAAGAAGAGCTAGCTAGTGGGGGTCCAAGAGCCCTACCTTGGAGGAAGAAGGGACTCATAGTCCCCTTTCTTCTTGGTGTATTGTTTCACTAATAGATCAACCTCAACATTGGTGACATGGGTCTTATGGTTGTTTTTGTTTCTATTTCCCTATGCTCATGAATTTAATTGTTATTGCATTTCTTAGTTTAATTCTTAATTACAGGTTTTTATTTCTTTCCCTGACTCTTTTCCTTACAGCTGTCCTGCTCAGCAAACCCAAATGAGCTTGCAAGAACCTCTATTTTGTTCACTAAGGTGACGGAAGAGGCGCAACAGATTGGCAGCTCCACTGGGGAAAGGTATCAATTTCCTACCCCATTTGGGTTTTTCTTGCTCTTCTTTTAGTCTGTTTAACTTGGAGGTGCACTAACCGGCCTAAGTCGACCTGCCAACCAACCAATTCCAAGTTGAATTGAGAGAAATCCATTTGGATTTTTGATTCTCGGTCATGTGTCATATATGCATGGGTTTTTAGGCCCAGGGACGTGCATCGTGCACGCATGCGCCTAGTTCACATTTCTGTTTTGCGCACGTGCTCCTGTTGATTTGTTTCTGTTCGCGCGCATGCACTCTGTGCACCTCTGTCTCCACTGAGACCCGCCCATCTATGCAAGAATTCACATTGTAAAGTTGTTGAGATATGGGGAAGGCCATTTGCCTTATTAAAAATGATTTGAAGCATGTTTTGATGCTGCACCACACTTAGTCCCCTCATCATATAAAGGGGTTAGTCAAAAACACATAGTCACTTAGGAGGATAAAATCAATTTCCCTTCTTTTATTTTTGCCACATGAATGACTTGTTTTGACTCACAAGATAAGTTGGAAATCATTTTTAATCACATTTAACTTTCTTTTGGGACTAAAAGTTGAAAAACAATCGCTTAGTATGCTATTCTCTCACGCCTCCAAGTGATATTGAGAATCAGAAAAAGATTGTGAAACGATTTCATCCCCCTTAAAAATATAAAAAACATTTAGGAGAGGACAACAACCCTTCTTGGGACTCCTCTTAGTTTACTTTTTCAAACACATCTTAATATTGTAACGGGCCCATACATGCCCACATGCTACAAAGATAGGATAGTGTTTGAATTTTGCTTTCTTAGATCAAATCACTAGGGAAGTTTAAAGGTTTTTGTAAAGGGCCCATACATGACCACATGATTAGTATATGATAGTTTCAAAGATTTTTCTTAGATTACATCACAATAGGGAGTTAAAGGGATAGTAGCGGACCCACATGTCCACATGCTAGCTTCCATGGACTTTTGAATTACGCAAGGTTGTACCAAAGGCACTTAGTTAATTAGGTAATCAAACACTTATAAGGACCAAGCGAAGTCCACATGCATCAAGGTGACATTTAATTCACTAAAAATTGGCACACTTTCACTCACACACAAAATTCAATTATCACTCACATAGCTTCTTCTTGAAACATGGAGGTCAAAGTAAGTTTCCTCCAAAGGGATTCCGAAAACACCCCACGCTTTTCTTGATGAAACTATCCACTCCCACTTTTAATCAACGAGGTTGGTTTGCACCCCCAACCTCCCAAAACAACTACATCTAAAATATTTCTAAAAACTCACTAAGTTTTCCTCCACAGGAGGTGCCAAAAGAAAGTTTTTAGTCTAGGCAAGATTTTGGGGATAGGCATCCAAATAACTCCCCGTTATCTGGTTCTCACATTGTCAAAACCATAGAAGTTGTCAAATAGGGAACTGAAAATCCTCCAAGTCAAGTGTTCCTAACACCATAAGGTAGGGAGATACCCATGAAGGGTTGAAGGACGAGGTATGGTTGTTCTATGCGTCCCCTCTTAAGGCACCCACCTCTTGGACGGGATCCAGCCCGTGAGCCATTTCTTAGGTCGAAAATCTAAATGTCACACTTTGACTGAGGTACCTAGTGACCAATTTTAGGACATCTACCCAGGTGGCAATTGTGGGTTGCATTTGCTCCTTGATTGGATTTTGTGTGGCTATTGGGAAATATTGCCAACTCTTTCGGGATATGCCCCCTTTACCCCTCATTATAACCAATTATCTCATCCTTCACTAGTTTCTCTTCCAGTGACTTCATACCCCACTGTTGAGTACTATTGGAAGGTCTAGTGCTATTTGAGAGGAAGGACGTTACGTCTTCTAGGACACGAGCATTTGCTTTCTTTTGATTTCTCATGCGGACAAAACCCACTTACCCACATATATGCTTACTTTTCAAAACATTTTATGTATGATGCACATCTGATTATAGTTTGATTTGGATATATATATTGTGTAAACATTCAACGCAAAGGATCTTGTTTCTATATTACTCTCACCACTCTTTGCACACATTCACGCAGCTAGTCGGACATCATAGGGGAACCACAGAACCCCCATTGTTCACGATGCTTGCTAAACCTCCCTCCTATATTAGGGGGAGTGTCTGGTCTTGCCCACTCATTATCACCTCCTTCACGCACTCCTGTGAGTGCTACTATTTTAGGACCACGCCACTTTTGAGAAGAAAAATTAGGGTCCCACGCCACTTTTGAGTCATTGGCCAAAGCATTCTTGACCTTCTTCCAATTACCCATCTGACACAACCATGGTCTAGAAATACTTTCTAATTTCAAACAAACCTCAGCCACACATATCTCTGACCACATTCACCAGTGGCGTAGGAGACGTAGTTTGTGCAAAGCATAAACCACCAAGAAATAGTGTCTCGACTGGTTTCTTAGATCACTTGTCTCTCTCCTCGATAAGGATGTATCTTCCACCTTCCCTCAATCTGAAGAGGAAGCCATTAGTAAGGCCCAACAATATGACCTCATCTATGCATAGTCAGGGTACTTATACACTGTACTTCCTGATCTTCCAAAACCTGTGCCATTTGGCCAAGACAAACCTGGGATGTCTCACTCAGCAGATGGACTGATTGGTACCACCACTCACCACGGTCCACAACCCCAACCACCACCTATTTATGGAAGACCTCAATACCCACTGGCATACGGAGGCACTTCTTACTACCCCCCAGCCCCTTATCAACAACCATACCCTGCTGCTATACCTCCACCCATCAGTGGACCACCACCGGCACCCCCTATACATCCACCTATTCAAACAAACTCTGGTACCCCCTCTACCTCATATTATAGTACTAGCGAAATAACTACGCCTTCCTATGTACCTTATGGATCGTTACCACCACAGAATCCATACTTCCCATTTCCTGGTCCTCCACAAACCATTACTCCCCCACATCCTCATGCAGGGGTGAATTTTGTTCAACCTAATTCTGTTCAACAATACCAAAATTTTGAACAATTGAATACGACCAATCCAACCCATCCGTCGAACAGTGCCAAGAATAAAGGACAGAACATGAATAAAAAAAACCCAGGTCAAGGCGAGAATCCACCCCAACAACACCAATCCACTGGGGGCAACCAGAACCAGGGGCATCAAAACCCCCAGGGGGGACATAATAATAAACGTCAACGGAGAAATAACAATAATGTTAAAACCAATTTCCCTTGTTCCCTTTGTGGTGAGTTCAACCATTACACTCATCATTTCCCCCAAATTGCTGATTTTAAATGGTTGAAAGACTCTGGTAGTCTTCCCCATCCTTCAGCACTGCCTACCCCTCAGCAGGCACCACAACAATACGTACAACAAACCCCTCCTATCATGCTGCAAAATCCTATTCCACATCAAGGTGTGATAAACACCCAACAAGACACACAACATCCCCCACCTCAGGTAGGACAATACCTCAACCCCAACAATCCAGCAGATTGCACATATCTCCTCACAAGTGAGGAAGAAATCCTTCTGCAAACACGTAATCGTCAGTATCATGCACCCACTGAGTCTCCTTCTATCCCTCTAGAGACAAACCCTACCCTGACGGGACCCCCGTTGGTGATACCTCACCCTACCTCCGAACCACCGCTTCACATCCCTCACATCCCATTGCACAGGAATGTCCACAACCCACAGGATAGGGAAGCTCATAACTATAGTTTGGTAGACAACTTAGCACAATCGTCGGCTGCCATGTCAGTTTTGGAGGTCCTCCAGAATTGTCCTACGCAGCGGAAATCATTAATTTCCGCCTTGGGGGTAGTCAACCCTGCATATACCCGACTCATTACCTTTGATCTCGATAGTGGAGAACCTCGTCTTCCCACCTTGAACACTTTTCAAATACCAATAAAAATACAAAACATCACATTTCATCGGTGTATCATCGATGAAGGTGCATCTACATGCATTATGTCGAAAACAGTATGGAAGAATATTGGTTCCCCCGAACTCATTCCCTCTACCATCACCTTACGAGCTTATGACAAATGACCATCCTTTCCTGAAGGGCTCTTCCAAAATGTCCCCGTCGAACTCGGGGGCAAGACTATTCTCATCGATATCGAAGTTATCGACGCCCTGCTCGATTATAATATCCTATTCAGTTGTAGCTACATGTACGCTATGAAGGTAGTGGCATCTTCTTTCTTTTTGGCAATGATGTTCCCTCACAATGGGAAGATCGTTACCATTGACCAAGTCTCACATTACGAACCTAATCCATCTGCCAACATCGATAACATTCTTCCGCTCATTCACACAAGCCATGACACATATCCACTCATCGAGATGGGTCCTGGGATTTTCAAAGATCCATCCTTGTTAGGAAGTTACCATGGCGCACTACCACTCCTTAATCCTTCCAATCAAGTATGCGTCATGTCATCTAACAAAACTCACACAGAGGATACCCTTCCTCCTACAGAGGCTTCTATCATATCTGATGTCCCACTCGTCGCAGAACCCCCCCTCAAGAACCTCCTAAACACTCACGGACCCCACCCGTCCACGATTCCACCTCTCCCCAAGGACATATCCCAGTTTGGGAGACAGTTCCCCAAGCCATCACCCAAATTACCTTCTTTTACCCTCCACCAGGTATCGAAGCTTTTCAGGTAGCCGCAACGCTCACCTTACCTAATATGGTGTTAGCAGTCCAAGTTTGGTATTTAAACCAACCAGAGATGGTCCCTTGACCATACCTTCCCCCCCCAAAAAGAAGGAATCCCCATGATGATTCCCATACTTACTCCCACCACACCCCCACTCACTAACCCCCCTGCCACAACTGGGGGGCAGGAGAAAAAAGAAGGAGCCCACAGCTCCACTTCCTCCATGCATCCCACCACCTTGCACACTATGTGAGAAAGAGGGAGACCCAACCAACAACTGCCCATCTCTACCAAAGTTATGGAATTTGATTCCACTCAATCACACTCCCCCAACACTCGCCACTATAGCTACTCCTGCCACTACCACCCCCCCTTCCAGTAATAAAGGGTTGCAGACCAATTCGCTTGTGCTATATGTTCAGAATATGGCCATTATACCAACCATTGCCCAGCACTACCACGCTTTCGGCAGACATTAGCCACAGTACGCCAGAGCTTCCAGAGCAACCCCAATCTTGCTACATCCTCCTCCACCAATATCATTGACATTCGGTATGTCACCACTTCAGTCAATGAACGTATGAGACGCCCTTGCTCTCTCTGTGATTCATTAGCTCATTTTACATACGAGTCTCCTATGATCCTTTAATACAGGCAACGCCAATCTACCCTACCCCAACGGCCTGCAGAGGCGATAATTGACATTTCCTCATCACTAGAGGATTTTCATGTTATTTCTCCCGAACCCGAGGCCCTTCCAACGCCTCCCTGGTTCTTAAACGACTTATCTGAGGATTCACCCCCCAATCCCCCCAGCTCTCCTACTCATTCCACTACAGACATTTTACACCCAACTACCATGGGTACCCCTCAGTACTTTAATATATGGTTTATGTCGGGTGAACCCTTACCATCTCCTAACATTGTTCCCCCTGCTTCTTCCTCACCAGGGGGAAACCACATGACCATTATCACCGACATCACTCCTCATGACCCCTTGTATTCTTGTCACTTCCAATGCGATGAGGAAATACTCAAAGAGTTAAAACACCCAAACCTCCCCTAGGATGCGCTACACCATCATGCACTCTTCTCTGCACAGGAAGCCTCCATGCCTCCTAACCAAAACCCTATTTACGCGGTCGAAACCAAGGATTTTATCCCATCAGGGCCTATCGACTGGTTCAAAAACCCCATTCCTACCCCTGATGATTTTGAGTAAGGCAACATGGACAACATTTCCCCAACCATTAAAATCGACATTTCCATCAAAAATGGCATCGTCGAAGAAATCACCATTGGAGGTGCTTGCACTCCTCAGGAAATCACCGCATATAGAGCCCTCTTCTAGGAATATAGGGATATTTTTTCCTTGTCATACACAGAAATGCATGGCCTCGATCCCTCCATCATCAAACATCGTATTAACACCTATCCCGACATTACACCAGTTCTTCAGAAACAATTACCACTACACCCATCCAAAGCTACAGCCATCAAAGCCGAAATTGACAAATTACGCGCTACCGGGTTCATTTACCCCATCACCTATACCTCATGGGTTTCCAACCTTGTACCCATTAACAAAAAATAGGGCACTATCTACGTTTTCACCGACTTTCACGATCTCAATCACATGTGTCCCAAAGCCAATTTCCCAATGCCTTTCATCGACCAAATTATCGATGATTGCGCCGACCACCAGGCTCTATCCTTTATGGACGGTTTATTTGGTTATAATCAAATTCAAGTCCACCTAGCCGATTAGTATAAAATTACATTTACCACCCCTTGGGGTACTTTTTCATATTGTGTCATGCCTTTCGGCTTAAATAATGTCAACGCAACTTTCCAGCGGGCTATGACATACATCTTTCACGATCTGGCTCATATCATCCTCGCCTACTTGGACGACCTCACAACTCGATCCAAGAAACTCACCCAACATCTCAATGATTTACGAATAATCTTTCAACGGTGTCGTCAGTACAATATCCGCTTGAATCCGCTCAAGTGTGTGTTCTATGTCACTGTAGGGAGCCTCCTTGGCTTTATCGTTTCCCAAAGCGATATTACCGTGGACCCCCTCAAAGTCCAGGCTATAACCGAAATTCCACCTCCTAGGAATTTACATCAACTTCAGAGCCTATAGGGCAAAGATAAATTTGTATGACACTTTGTCTTAGATTACACCATACGCACCCACAGTTTCCTTCGCTTACTACATCACGGCATCCCATTCCACTGGGATGACCATGCCCAATAGTCATTTGACGATCTTAAAACCACACTCTCGAATGCACCTTTAATTAGTGCACTATACTACAATCGCGACTATATCCTCTACATATCAGCGTCAGCTGTATTAGTAGTGGGAGTTCTCATCCAGCTAAGTGATGACAATCATGAGCATGTCATTTATTATGTTAGTAAAAACCTCTTAGGACCACCCTTGAAGTATAAAAACGAAGAGAAATTTTCTCTTGTAGTCATCCTCACAGTCCAGAAACTGCGCCACTACATTCTTCTTCAAACAACAAAGGTCATTGCAGATTCCAACCCTATTCAATACTTTCTCAATTGTCGACAAGTTAACGAAAAATTTGCTCGATGGATTGTTATCCTTCAGGAGTACGACCTTGAGTTCTCAACACCTAAGAGTAAGAAGGCCCTCGTTCTCACTGAACTTGTCACGGCCCTCCCCTCTGACACCACCAGTACCCTTGTCAACACCGACTTTCCCGACAAACATCTCTTTTACATCACTTCAGATGATCCTTGGTACAACGACCTCCTTGTCTACCTTCGAACTCAAAAATTCGGTAACCACCTTTCACGAGATGATCGTTGTTGTATTCAACATCAGGCCCACCACTACCTCCTCATCGGAGACATCTTATACCGATGGGGAGTCGACACCATTCTTCGGCGATGCTTGACTATTGACGAAGCCGATAGATTTTTAAATGACTACCACAGTGGCGCATGTGGAGGCCATCCGTCGGGCATATCCACTGCTCAGAAGATTATCTGAGCCGGTTACTTTTTTCCTACCTTGTTTCACGATTGCATTCATTCCGTGAAACGATGTGAGCAATGTCATCTCTATGCCAATAAAGCCTGGGCTCCCCCCGCTCTTCTTCATCTCGTCATCACTGCCGACCCTTTTTGTAAATGGGGAATCGAATTCATGACTTGTAATCCCCCCTCCAGCAATGGTCACAAATAAATTGTTGTCGTCGTTGATTACTTCACCAAATGGGTAGAAGCTATGCCCACCTTCAACAACAACACTGACACTGTAGGGCATTTTTTCTTTAACCACGTCATATCCCTCTTTGGAGTACCCCTCCAACTTGTTTCTGATCATGGGAAAATCTTCGAGAATGAGATCTTCGTCGAACTCTCATCTTGGTTAGGATTCTCTCATGAGTTTGCCTCACCATATTACCCTTAGTCTAACGGACAAGTCGAAGCAGTTAACAAAGTCTTCAAGACAATGTTACAGCGCACGGTTAATAAACATAAAACCAAATGGCATCATATGTTATTTTCCATGCTATGGGCTTAATGTACAATGGTGAAAACAACTACTGGTTTTACACCATTTCATCTAGTCCATGGGGTTGAGGCCACTCTTCCCATTGAGTGCAAAATTCCCACCTTACTCACCGCAATTGAGCTATTACCCGACACTTATCCAATGGAGTAGCACTTGCTGAACTTGGAGTCTCTGGATGAAGATCATCGATCTTCCTTACAGAACAACGAGGTAGCTAAAAAATGATCCAAGGATACCTTTGATTGCCATGTCAACCTTCGCTCATTTCACAAAGGTGACCTCATCCCGGCTTACGATATCGCTCATGATACCTTTGGCCATGACAAATTCGAGTCACTCTGTCATGGCCCATACATTATCTAACATTTCCTTACCAAAGGTGCATACATCCTAGCCTTCCCTGAAGGTCTCTCTCTCAAAGAACCTGTCAACGGGTTGTATCTCAAGAAATTTTACGCTTAAACATAGTGATTCTACTTTAGGTTATTTATTTTACAGCGTTTTTAATCTATTTTTTCCCTCCCTCACGTCTAAACTATCCTTTGTGCTATTGACAGATGATTCCTCCACCAACCTACCACATTAGTTACGCCGATGGTGCCAGCCATTGGACACAAAATCTCGCTTCGAATACTTGGGCTCTCTACACCCCCTCACATGAAATGCTCCATTCGAGCGGCATATGTTTGGGCTCAACAACCAACAACAAGGTCGAATACATTGCCGTGATCGACCTCCTGGCCTATGCCTAGAATCATCGTATTCATCACCTGAGCATCTTCCTCGACTCTCAGCTAGTCGTACTCCAGCTCAACAATGTGTACCGCATCCTTGATCCTTGCCTCTTTTGCAAATACCTGCAGGTTAGACTTTTATCTCGACATTTTGATTCCATTACATTTACACATATTCCAAGACAATTGAATCAAATTGCAGATAACCTAGCTAATATTGTGTTAGACTGGCATATATCACATCAAGCTATCTCTACACATACATAAACATATAACACAAACTGTCATCACATATATAGATTAGACATTATCAAAAAACATGTAAACACCACATAGATCTCAAAAATGTATACTCATGCATATATCAAAAGGTCCACAGTCCCATCCAACTATTTACATACAAAAATACAACTATCCGTAGGCCAATGAAGCACTTTGGTACAAAATGGGCTCACTAGCCTATATACAAAAAATATATATACATCAATGCATAAGAGCACCACTCATGGTGCCTTTAGAGCACCAGCTCTGACTCCTCCCGCAGGCGATGGCGGCCCACCACCACCTGCCCAAGGAGGTGGTGCTCCCCCCATTACCGGCCCCTCCTGCCCCAGTGGCAGTCATCTGGTCGTCATCACAACAACCACTTCTACTCATCGTACTATGGCCTTCCATGGCGGTGGTACCCCCACACACTGCTCCAGGAAAGCCTCATCCTGGATGCGAGACCATATGCCCTCAGGCACATCCTTTAACACCGCCTTTAGATGATGGCGTATGTCTTCAAAATCCACTCCGGCAACCGTCGGAGGAGCGTGTGATGGCCCAGCACTAGGGTCATCAAACCAAAGTCTCCTCACTGCCCTCTCCGATTTAGCAGGTCGCACCTCGACGTCCTCACATCGACATCTCTCTCCCCGCGATAGTCTCTCCGGCTCCTGACGAGCCGACTCTCTCTGCAACTCCACCTCTCGCCTGCGACGTGCCACATCTGCACATACAAACAAACAACACATAGTATAAGCATCTATATCATATATATATAGAATGCTATCTCATAAAACACAAAAACATACATATCAACATCATCAGTCAACATACCTCGGTGGTCAAATACCTCCCCTTGAGGTAACACCATGTCTGGGTCATCCTAGAAGTCAACCCTGGCATAGGTGTATTGTAGTATCACCTACGACATATGTTGCCATACCAGTGCCACCTTTGCAGTGAAGAAGTGGCCACCCTCTCCACCACCATGGCAAAGCAACACGGTCGACCACTGCCTCAGCCATGGCTATCGCGCCCCAGACGCACCCAATAGAATCCTAGGGCGCAACATTGGCACCCTCTCCAAAAGCCAGGCCACCAGAATGGAATCGAAGGAAAACTCCCTTGTATCTATGGACCAACAGTGGTCCAACTACCCTGCCATCCTCAAGTGCAGTGTAAGTCCCTAGGCAAAATGATTGTCGGCCAACACTCTCTCCATGACCCTTAGCTGGCCACTGTTGATCCACTGTGTCACCAGTGAACCATACACTCTCACAATCATCCCTGCTATGCAGTGATGTGCTAGGGCATCCATCACCCCGATGCTCACCATTGAGACGGACATATAGTTCAACCCTGAACAATATCTCCATCCCACCGTCGTGAGTGATGTATCCCTAGGCACAACCGGCTCCGCCGGTAAGGGCGTTCCCCGAAATGGGAGCCTAGTCAAAAAGTACAAGTCCTCCAGTGCAGTGAAGGGAATCTCCTCTCCCCACACTATGAAGCAGTGCAGGTCTAGACTCCACATCCAGATAAGAAACTGTAGGAGATACTCCTGCGCCCATATCAAGAGGCACTCAAAGAACTTCTGTAGCCCATAGGTTGCCAAAGTCGCACGTACACCTAGCTCCTCAATAGCCACGGCATCTTGCAGCTGGGACCAATCCCGCTCTCGCCAACCAACCAACATCGTGCACATAGCTCACCTACACAACACAAAACCTTCCTCACTCAACCACATGGACAATCAAAAACATCAAAAAGACACATTTTATACCTGTCAACCTTGCCTCCACGGCGCAGTTTTTTTTCACCCACAGGCACACACACATGCGCGCTTGTACACCCCACAGGTGCGCACATATACGCATGTGTTCACTACATAGGCGCACATGATTGTGCCCCTGTTCACTACATAGGCGTGCTCTCAGGTGCGCCTGTTCACTCTACAAGCGTGCACATGTGCGCACCTGTTCAACGGACATGCGTGCACACATGCGCGCCTGTTCAGCAGACATGCATGCCCATCGTAGGTGCCCTTAATTCCCTTAACTGCGCTCCCATACGTGTCTATCTGGTGAAAAGGCGTCCATGTGTGCACGCCTATTACCGGATCGCCCATGCATGTGGGGCCCATACCCTCGAAACACCTCTGTATGGCCCTCCGTAAAGCCCCTGCCCAAAAAATGAAATCTGAATTCTATGCAGAATGATTAGACCACTAACTTGATGCTCGTGGGTCCTCAATCAGATGTGTCGTCCTCCCCGGATCTCACAATCTCCTATAAATGCTTCTCGTCCAATCACTATAGCAACAAGTACAAATGAGGTGGCAATGTGGGCCCTATAGCTATATATAGGCCTTTTTTCCAAACTTCCAGTCACCATTCCGGGAGCCCAAAGTGTCCATTTCTCGATCCGTCTTTAGCCACGGGATCAACATCCTGTCATCTACATCACAATAGTCGCTGGGCCTCTTTTCAGCCTGAGCCCCCGGGGTGCCATTTTTCATACCCTGATCAGGTACGCATACGCATATTCACACATATCAAATAAATGCTCATATGTTCGATTCTCTTCAGATATTGTTCATGTCGGGTATTTGGTTTTCATGTGTGCAGGTACTTGGTCATCTTATATCAACACAACCCCTTCAGGTATATACTCAACACTGGCATGTAGTCATTCCCTCTAAATCTCAATTACATTTCCAGTCACACCCTCTGACATTTGCCTCTAGGATCCCCATTTCCGGCTCTGCAGTACCCACACCTCCATTTGCATCTTCGGTACTATCACCCGGTAACACTCTTACCCACATGAGTTGTCCCATTCATAGCACCCTTTTGCACTTTTGACACTCATGTCATTTTTCAAAAAACCCTTTAGGTATGGGAGTCCTGATAGTCTTACATCATGTCGCGAATCAGCCACATACTCCTTCTCCTCATTTTGCTAGATTTCCCACACAGAATCCCAGATTATCTCTTCACACTTCTATTTTTTAGCTGCACCTTTGTAGTATCATGAACCCTCCATTTCATCCAAAATCAGTTTGCCCATCTGCAAATTTCCCTTCATTTCACTTACCTCATACAACAACCCACCCATGGGGCCCCCACCCTTCATCTGTTCTCCGAGCAAATTATTCCCTACATGAGCCAACCATATCACACTGGGGCACCCGTTTATGTATTTGTACACTTCCCCCCAATTATTCGTTATTTATTGTACAAACGCTTTTTCAGTCGTTACATTACCTTTTTGTCATCACCTTTGGGTGACCTACTTCCCTTTTTTGACCAACCACAACCCATGTCACCCTTGGTTGGATCACTACTTATCATCCACCCTTACCGGTATCGTCCATATCTTCAGAGTACCCCATAGGCCACTTACCTCTGCCCTCTGAATTTGTTCACCTTGTCCTGCCTCTGGCACAACTTATCCCTGGTCTTGACGTTTCCCTGACACTAGACCTCGTTGAACGGTTGTGACCACTTTTTATCTCACACATACTCCAACCAAGGGAAGTCTTGAGTCTTCCCACATCTTGGCTTCATCCAAGTACATCCTCCACTTCCTCACTTCACCAAGTCGATTTCACGAAGCCATTTTCTTCTGGGAGTCACATCCCCCTTTTGTCGACATCAACACATTTTTCCAGAAGGGCGACATTATCTTGATTCTCATTATCCACTCAATGAGTGATCTCGGACGGCACAGGGTGAACCACCATTACTCCCTGCTGCCGTTGACCTCCATAACATTCGACGCCAACACTTTCTCATGTTACAGTGGGTCTTACTTTGCGACTATTGCAGTTAGTTCTTTCATTTGCCAAACACCTCTGAACTTGGTTGGGCTATCAATGCCCACATAATCGGTGATACTTATTACCGCTATCGCTGCCTAATATTCATGTTATGTTCATCTACAGAATTGTCTTCTTCCTTTATCACGACTTCCCTCGAGGGCACTGCAGTTTTCTACACCAACACTTCAGTCATCTTTTTGGAGTTACATGACACGAGCATGGGGCATGCCCGCCTTGTTTGTACACAGTTTTCTATTTTACACACCTCATGGCATATTGGGTCCTACCGGTTCCTTTTTCTCTCCAACGGATCACTCTGGATGATCCCACTATCGCTCTCTCTTACAACAACATTCTCAGTAGAATAAACATTGATGGGTTTCAGCTATACGTATGCTCCTAACCTCATCCATCAGGGGGCATCTATTATCACTGAAATTTTGTCCGCACATGGTTACAAGAACTCAACATCATCAAATAGTGATGAAGTCATCCATGGAATTGAATAAATACAAAGTATTGAAAAATTGAAGGGCCCTATGAAGACACTGGGTGCGCGTGCACATGCGTGAAACTGAAGCATCAAATTCACGCACATGCGCACGATGGACGACTATTATCATAAAAAGTTGCACACCTGCTAAATGACGCATTTATGAGAGTGGTTGGCCTCCCACCCACTTATGGTTCAACTCCCAAGCTGATTTGACCCTCAAATCTGGACTGGATTCGACTAGATGGCTGGTCAAAGACCTAGGAATGCCCTAATTAGCCTCTTTTCACACTACAAAGCAGTTAAACAATAGCTCAAAGGAATGCTATAAAAAGGCCATGGATGCACCTTATTTTTCAAGGAATTCAAAGTAATGTTATGCTGCCTCTATTCTCTTGAGGATTCCATCCTTGTCAAGAGCATATTTGCACCATTGCATTGGACAATCCATCTCACCCATTGAGTGGATTTGTAAAGAGTTCTTTCATCATTTTCCATTTTTCTTTTTTGTAAGAAGAGCTAGCTAGTGGGGGTCCAAGAACCCTCCCTTGGAGGAAGAAGGGACTCATAGTCCCCTTTCTTCTTGGTGTATTGTTTCACTAATAGATCATCCTCAACATTGGTGACATGGGTGTTATGGTTATTTTTGTTTCTATGTCCCTATGCTCATGAATTTAGTTGTTATTGCATTTCTTAGTTTAATTCTTAATTGCAATTTTTTTATTTCTTTCCCTAACTCTTTTCGTTGCAGCTGTCCTGCTCAGCAAACCCAACTGAGCTTGAAAGAACCTCTATTTTTCTCACTAAGGTGATGGAAGAGGCGCAACAATTTCCATCGCTAATACCGACCGTCCTTACCTTTTTTTCTAGATCACTTTCTGCCCTGCTGATATTTACCTCAAATAACCCATGGACTCTTCTGATTAAAGTGTATGTTACTTTATTTTATTTTCCCTTGATATGTCTGATTTCGAAGTTGAATTCTCTCAAGAAGGATAACCATCTGGCTTTCCATGCATTAAGCTATGGTTGACTAAACAGATATTTCACACTGCTATTATCCATCAATAGTAGAAATTTTTTGCCCATTATATAGTGTCACCACATTTTTAAGGCATGTATTACTGTTGCCAATTCTAAGTTATGAGTGACATAATTTCTCTCGTATTCTTTTAATTTTTGAGACTTGTAACAAATCATGTGCCCTTCCTGAGTTAGAACACCACCTAGTCCCTCTTTACTTGCATCAACACATACTGTGAAGTCTTTATCTAGGTCTGCTACCTTCAAAATGGGCGTCGATGTCAATAATTCTTTCAAATTGTTAAAACTGTCTCAACACTTTTGTGACCAATTAAACTTGGTCCCTTTCTTTTGTAATGACATGATAGGTTAGGCTATCTTGAAAATCCTTCTATAAATCTGAAGTAATATACGGTGATTCCCATGAATGATCGAATATCTGTTATATCCTTAGGTACCGGCCATTCCATAATGGATTTTATCTTCTCTGGGTCTACGACAATGCCTTATGATGAAATTACATGTCCCAGATATTGTATTTCTTTTTGATAAAAGTCACACTTGTCAAATTTGGCATACAGTTTGTGTTTCCTCAACGTTTGCAGAACTATACTTAAGTGTTCATCATGTTCTTTTTCCGTTTTTGAATAGACCAGAATATCGATGATAAATACTACTACAAACTTGTCTAAGTACTGACTGAAAATGTTGTTCATCAAGCACATAAATGTGGCTGGTGCGTTACTGAGTCCAAAAGGTATGACTATAAACTCATAGTTTCCATATCTTGTTCGAAAAGATGTTTTGTTTATGTATGGTCCTTTATCCTAAGTTGATGATAACCAGATTGTAAATCCAATTTTGGAAATATCTTGGCCCCACCAACTTGATCGAACATATAATTTATCCTTGGTAAGGGGTATTTGTTATTAATAGTCATTTTGTTCAGTTGTCTATAATAGTCTTAGAGTATCATCTTATTTTTTCACAAAGAGGACTAGTGCTCCCCATGGTGAGACACTTGGTCTGATATACTCTTTGTCCAACAATTCCTGTAATTGTATTTTTAATTCTGTCGGTTCTGGTAGACTCATTTGGTAGGGTGATTTTGAGACAGAGGCTGATCCGGGTAGCAAGTATACGGAGAAATCCATTTCCCTTCTAGGAGGTAATTTTGGTATCTCATCCACAAACATGTCTCTGAATTCACGTAGGACAACAAAGTATTCTAACTTGGGATTATCTTCTTTTTATAATAGGTTCGTCACTTGGATGGCATAAACTTGACATCCCTTTATAATACATTTCTTGAGTTGCATCGCTGAAACTTGTCGGACTGATATAGGTTTTGGTATGCCTTGGGTTGTTCTAACAGTGCCAAAATTGTCTTTATAGATAAGTATCTTTGTAACTAAGTATCTTTGTATAATAGTCTAGTATTTCTTTGTGTTGTTCCAAACAATCCCTCCTGATAATCACATCATAAGATCCTAGTGGTAGGATGTTTAGATTGGTCCTTATCTTTTGACTATCTAAGATGAACTCAAGATTAGAAATAAAGTCAACTACTTTTCTTTTAGTACCTGTTTCTAGTTGTACAAGACATGACTTTGCGTGTTTCAGTTTCTTAAGTTTATTCAACTCTACTACAATGGGATTAATATAACTTAACGTAGCTCCAAGGTAAATTAAAACAAAAATTCGAGTGCCATTGATTTTACCTTCGATTTCTACCACCGAGGACTGGTGATCAACTTGTCGACCATCTATGACTACATTTATCCGATGCAGACTTCTGCCCACATCTCCCACTGTCGAGGCTTCTTGCAAATTGTGAACAAAAGTTCTGTTGGCTACAATTAAACATGGTCAGTTCCTCCTTAGATGATGCTCTCCACACTCCCAACACTTTAATGGCTCATGGGAGTTGTCCCCAAACTTCTTCATTCCCAGGTTTACCGGTTATCGCTACCTTGCGTATTCAGATTATTGGAGTGAAAATTCTTCCTTGGGAAACTTTTTGCTGCATCCCAATAAGGAGCTGGCCAGTATCCCTTCTTCTGCTGGTTCATTTGATCTTGCTTCTTATCCTTTCAGACCTTGGGAAACACTACCCGCTGTTTATACTGGTCATAGCACATCCGTGCTTTGTTGAATACCTCACTCAAGGATTTGGGGCTGTCAAACTCAATTCTGTCCCGGTAGGCCTGTGGTAAACATCTTAAGAATCAATGGATTTTTACGTTATCCTCTCGGATGTATGGTAAGAACCTTAGTAGTTCCAGAAATTTATTCAGAAGGTCCTCCATCGTCATCTGTCTGAGTTGTAACTCGTAAAATTCTTTCGTCTTCCTTTCATAATATCTTTCAAAAAGGTAATGTTTCTTGAAATACTTATTAAAGTCAAACCATTCCAACTGTTTCTCCTTTAGGCCCTTGGCCAATTTCAGATCCTGCCACCAAATACTGGCCTTCCCCTTCATGTTGTAGATGGCCATTCTAACCTTCATGTTGCTGGAATAGTTGTAGATCTGGAAGTATTTTTTTGATGTCTAACAACCATGCCTCAGCTTCTTCTCTTGTACTAGATTCTCTGTCAAAGGTAGCTGGTTTAATCTTTTTAAATTCTCCTTCAAGGTGGCTTGTTTGTTTTCCTTTTTTGTCTGGTATAGTTTTATCTTTAGCTGAAGGTGTCCCTTCATATGAACTATCTCCTTTTTCTGTTTCCACACCATAATTCGTGGAGGCCCTTTTGTTGACCTCCTCATCATGGTTATCATCTTTCGGGATTTTCTTGGTTACTATACTACGCAATAGGACTTCATTTATCTCTTGTTGTTCCTACTGTGCTTTATTAAATTTTTCATTGTCGGCCTTGAAAACCTATAGTTCAAGAATAAGATTCCTCATTGTTTCCAACACCTCCACGGGTGAGCTTCCATCACTGTTCTGTCTTGGATCTCCAGGAGGTCCTTTCTATAGATTCCCTTCTATCCTGAATTCTGCACCTTCTTGGGCTGCCATAATCAACACAAAACACAAAGGCTTTCTGTTTGTAACCACAAGATTTATTAGTTTTTTCATAAATCAGAATATATACTAAGCAATCAATGTGGCCTTGTTCATGCCCAGTGTTGTAACATTCTCTATGATACCATATGTAATGTACCTCAAATTCACCATAAAAAAAAAAAAATCTATGACATAATTCAATTTCGTTTAAGCTTAGAATTTAAGAGAAGGTAAGATTTATTTATGTCCATAATGACATTATTACACTAGTTAAGTTTACTTCGATCAAAAAAGATTATATGGATAAATTCTTCCATAATTCTATCACTTCCTTTAACTCTCATACTACTCTAACATGCTTATATGTATTTAGGAAGTATCTAAGCTTAGGTCAAAGGAACCTTTGAGAGATCAGAGAGATAAAGCTCAGGTGGGAGCACAACTGTCATTAGATCAGTTGGAGAAAGGATCTGGGTGCACAGAGTTTAACCTCTGGGAGGATGCGTAGGAAAACAACTGAAATGAATGGTGGAGACACTTCAGGGAGAAGTGCCGAAATTGTGAGAGTCATTGGATCTAGAAAAGATGCACGAGGTTTAAACCTGGTGCATGAAGGGGAGTGAAGACTCTCCCAAATTCTGAAAAGGAGAAAGATGGGATTTGATCATGACCGTTGATCATCTTGAAAAGATCACAACTGTTGATCGTGGCTAAAGGTTGCAGTTGTCCTTCGGAGGGACATGTGGCTGTCGGTCATTGTTTCGGCACTCGGGAAACCAAAGGGAAAGACTCCTCATTTTCGGAAGTCATGAAATCTTGGTACACGAAACCCCAAATCAGTTTAGCGTGAATAGGTTTCGTCATTTCGGCACTGGGAAATCCCAAAGGCAAGACCCCTCATTTTCGCAAGTCACGAAATCCTGGTACACAAAACCCTAATGTGCTTTGTGGAGTTAGCCCCAGGTCATCGGGTGTAGTCGCATGGATGGGGCTAAAGAAGGAGCCAAAGACCGTTAATCCATTTTCGTCATTTTGGGACCCGGGAGTTCGAAGGGCCTAGAATCATTTCCATTGGAGTCACGAAATCCCAAATCACGAAACCACGAAACCCCAAACCCTGAAACCTTGAAGTATTATATGTATAGGCTTCTTCCAATTAAATTATTCAAAAATAGATCTGCTAGAACTTCAATTACATAAGTCAACATATGCCAATAAATAGATCAGTACCTTTCAAGCTCATCTATACATAGACAATCCTACCTGGAATTTTGATTTCAGAGTTAAATATGCTCCTATAGGTGTATCTATTCTTTCAAGTTCATATGTAGATAGTTTTGTCTAGCGTTTTGTTTCAAGAGGAACCATTCCCAAAATTTAGTCTTTGAACATAAACTTGTTACGACGAACATATGCCATCCATGGAAATTATTTCAACTAAGCACAATTAGACACATAAAATCAAATACACGAATCATTTAAACAAAGACTGAGCATATTTTAAAAGAAGATAAAATACAAAGTTGATATTTCGACATTCAGGATTTTCTTATTACATATGCGTGGAGTTTCTTGCTTTTCTAAGCCCCGAAATCTCGAACCCCGAAATGCTGGGCCCACAGTCCTTTCGCATTTCGTGATTCGACACTTCTTGTTTCATTTATTTTATGCATCAGGTGTTCGAAAGACCCAAAATTCTGAACCCCGAAATCTCCAAATGTTGGGCCCACAGTCCTTTCTCATTTCGTGATTCGACACTTCTTGTTTCATTTTGTTTATGAATCAGGTGTTCGAAAACCCCGAAATCCCGAACCCCAAAATCTCGAAATGCTGGGCCCACAGTCCTTTAACATTTCGCGATTCGACACTTCTTATTTTTTGTTTTGTTTATGCATAGTTATTAAAACATAAAAGTATAAATATGAATAGATGAATTAGTATAGCCTTGGGCAAAGGAAATTTCTGTAATAAAAAAGGGTGCATCCAGTTCCTTTACTGTTAAAGTTGTTCATATAATAGATTTGTCATTGCAAATTATATAGTATGATTTCTGTTTTTGTATTCTCTTGTTTGAAATACCTTTATACGGGTTAGGTTAATGAACTATAAGGGAAACTAGTATAATAGTCGGTCTTCCTACCTCAGCTACAGATATGTCTCTACACAGTCTATTTAATGGAAAGGAAAAAGTGGCATAGTTTACAAAACTCAGAATGTTGTTCCTGGCATTATTCATGCAGTTAGATTAATGAAATTACAGCATAACCTTCACTCCCAATATACCAATGCATAATTGATTTCACTCAGAAAACAAATAAAAAAGGAAAAATAACAGTGAATCTAATTTAGAGGAGATTTCTTCCAGAATTTTTCCATGCATAATCCTTTCAACTATCATAACCAGTAAAAGGCCAATTCTATCGTTCATTCAGAAAGGGGGTCACTCGAGATTATATTTACCCCATGTTCTCTGTCAATCTGTAGGCTTCATGAATTTGAAATGGTTTTTCCTACGCATTATTATCTATCATATTTAGTAGATGCATTACATCCGTGATTGAATCATTCACCAGAGAATGGAAATTATTTTAGTTCATATTTTAATAAATACATGACATCAAATATCAAATCATTCGAACAGAAAATTGAAATCATTTCAGTTTCATTTAAACAAATACATTGGATTAGATAAAAATCATTCAGACAGAGAAGAGTAGAGCAATAGATCTGAACCAACTTGTGGGAAAACAAAGGGAACAACCACGTTCCTCCCAACCGTAGAATAGGGTAGCCAAAAACCACTTGCCCGATCCACCCCCTAGTCTGACCATGAATCCATGAGGACGAACTTGGAAGACTCCTCATCAACAATTTCCATAATTCCAACAATTATCCTCTTGCCTCACACTTACTCAGCAGTGCTCATAACAACAAGGAAAATCGGTTTCAGTAGACTCCTCTTACCTCACACTTAATCCATAGTGTTCATAACAACAAGAGAACCAAAATCTTTTCTGAATCATACTTGGCAGCGTCCCGCCTCCTCGCATATGCTATTTATCAATTTTGACCAGGTCTTTTTCCCCCCCTTAGGGAATTTTCGCAGCTTTCTAAATCCTTGATTTTTCAGGGGTTGCCAATGGCCAAATCTCTGATTTTCCACTTGTAATAATCAGCCCAAAGGTAGTTCCAACTTGCTCCCCACTCATGGAGTCATGGTCAACTGATTTTAACATGTTTGTTCCATTTGTCCTCCTCCAATTAATATAAATATTCCATTTTTTTATACAAGTGTCATAGTCAAATAGTTAGTTGAGTCCAATCATAACTCTGCCCAACAGTCATAATAATTAATTACAAATATCAAATTCAGAATTTGGAATTTCCATAAATGGAAATTTTTTTCCAAATTTTAATTTACTAAAAATGGAAATAAATTTCCAGCAAATTTAAATTTCAAAATTATTTTATTTTTGGGGATATCACACAATTATCTTAGAATGTATATCTACCATAAGCTCAATTGGAACCATAGCGTTGAAAAAAGAATAAATGGAGGATGGAAATTTTATTAAGGGATAAAAAACAATTGCAAATCAGTATAAGTTTGGTTTTGGGATAAAATAAACCCCTCTTTCACACTCTTGTCACTCTAGTTATATTACATACATGTGAATTTTAGGGTTTCGGTATATCTAGAGAATCCTAGAGAAAGATAGAACCGATTCAAATTAATTTTATAACTTATAATCTCAAAATAAGGGAAATACACATTATCCTATCCTCCTTATAAAACAAAGTCTTTCCACCATTGAGACCATTGTTATGATTAGATACATGATGTACAATAAAAGGATAAGCAACATGGATGACAAGAGGCTCATGAAAAATTGCTTCAAACTCTATCCAAAAGCACCAACATCTTAGCCAAGGATGGCATAAAGATGTCAATTCTTGGCTAAATCATTGGGGAATACAAGAAGAAGGCATCATGCAAAATATTGATAATATTACAAATATTATCACTTGTAAATTTAAGGAGAATATGTGGTGTGATAAAGAATTAGTGGGTAAATGTGCAAAGAAGAAAATATTGTTGAAATAAGAAAAACTCTCATGAGCTACATAGTGAAACTCGGTGTTGCAAAACACCTAAAACACCATGGGATGAGAGAATCTCTCACCTTTCTGACACTAAGCGGGTAGAAGATGAAAAACACTTCCTCTTGGATTGTCTTGCCTATACCCATCTTAGATCCCAATTTAAAAACATTTCTCACATTAATGACCTTCCTAACTTCCTAAGTCATCAAAACTATGGTGATCTTGGAATGCTTCTCTCAATACTTTTTAAGCATGTAGAAATACAATTTTAAAGAAATTGAAGTAATCTATTACCAATTGACATCAATAACTTTAATCATATCATCAATAAAATTGAAATTAAAAATATTAAATATAAAAAAAAACTAAAACAATTATTAGGAAATGTGTGTTTCTTGATTATTAAATTATATTTAAATAATAAATATAAATGGTCAAATTACAAAGTGATCAAAATTGATATAAAAGATGAAATGAAAGAACATACGGCGCGAGGGTTCTGCAGAACTGTGACGAACTAGGGTTTCTGCAGATTTTTCGTGGTGCCGGGCTCTAGCAAGGGCCCCAATGGGGCTTCCGCCACCCAACGGAGGAGAGCCGGTGAGCGGCTCTTACAGGCAAGTCACAGCAGGCGGCGCGGAAGCAGAGAGAACCAAGAGGCCGGCCTTTGTGCCGCCGCCGGACTTATACTCGGCTATTTGGGAGGAAAGCGCGCCCAAGAACCGGGAAATGGAGATTGATCCTGAAAAAACAGCTTCAACTCCTACA
>JASDQU010099948.1:273622-288942 GCA_032191745.1 Picea mariana
GTCCTTCATCTTCGTAAGGCCATAACTCTCAAACTAGGAGGAGTTATGTGACATTCCACATACCACCAGAAATGGCATGGCAAGCACTACCCATCTAGGATAGTTTCACCAACAATTTTCTTGATCTTCATCTCGTTATTCCTCATACAAGCATGGGTCCTCCAACCATTCTTCTAGGATAAATCAATCCGTAAAGTGTCTTCCCATGAGGGATTTCACCATAAGGGGACCACTTTGGAGTTCATCCATTTGTACACCTTATCAATCATAGCTGGAAGAAGAAGAAGAAAAGGAAGTAGCAGTAGCATAGCTGGAGAGGAGTGAGAGGACAACTCCATAAGAGAGTTTGGGACCCAGGAGGATTTCAACACTGGAGAAGAGGAGCTCATGTTTTTCCTAGATGAGGAGTATGATGTAGGAGCATCGCTCCACATCATTAGTTGCGCTAGCACGCCATCACACAAAGACTCAATAGAGAAAGGGAGAGGCATTAAACCTCCCACTTTTAAATTTGAAATAATCCTATATGGATTTTCATGTTGTAAGATTGTAAATGTCGAGCCATACCTTTGTACAGGTAGTGATTGGATTTCATTTAAAGGGTTTCTTGTAAGAGGACCAGATCACAATCAGGTATGGGTAAATATTTATGAATCTTCAATGTAATAGATGAGGTTAGGTGAGAGAGGACGAGCTCGCAGAGCCCCTCTTTTGTAAGGAGATCTTGTATCGGATTTCAGATAAGAAGACAAATAGGAAAAATAAGGATAGAGAGATATAGGGTAGAGAGGCCTTAGGAGGTAGAAGTTATGAGAGAGAGATTGAAGGAACTGGAACTTTGTTACAGTCCAATTTTCCAAACATCTGTATAGACACACAGAGAAAATAGAAAAGCATTTTTTCTTCCATATCGTTTGTTTATGTGTTTCATGAATGAATGTTGTAGATGTATGTTAATTTTCATTTACAGTAGGAAGATAGATTTTGCTCTAGATTCTTTAGGCTATGCAAGGAGTGAACAACATAACACTTGAGGTTTTGTAGTCAGCGGAAGGAGTGTGCATATGAACTCTGTGGAGTCAGAAAAGAACGTGCCAGGAGGGCACACCAGAGTGATCACAAACTCAAGGGAGAATCCTCAAGGTTACTGAACACCTTGGAGGAAAGACTGTGCAGGGGAAGGCACAGAGAGACAGAATCGTTGAGGATTTTGTGAAGCTCTGCCAGGTGGGCATCGAGAGAGTGTAAGGAGTGCACGAGAAGAACTCTATTTCGAGTTCAGAGAGAAGACAGAACTATTGAAGGTTCTGTAAAGCTCTGCCAGGACGACATCGAGCAAGTGCAAGGAGTGCACCAGGGAACTCTATTTTGAGTTCTGTGGCAAGAGAAGTGTCCAAGGAAAGACACTTACAGAGTTGTTGAACACTCTATAGGCTCAACAAGGTGTGCTTGAGAAAGAAGTTTCCAGGAGGGAACTTACATCCTATTAAAGAGAGAAAAGGGACATAGTTCCTGAATACTCTAGAGGAAGAGCTGTGAAAGGATTTCACTAGGCCAACACTCGGACGAAGTGTTGAGAACCAGCCATTGGAAGGCTATTTGAAGCGCAAGGAGAATGCGTAGAGAGAACTTGTTTCAAGTTCCAAGCTCAGGAGTTCGAGCACTGGAGTGTGCCAAGAGGAGCACCAGAAGTCTTCTGAAGAAGGCGCAGAAGGGTCAACTCCCTTAGAGACTGAGCCAACTGAAATCTCAGAAGAGATAGTATAAGGAGTGTGCAAGGGTGGACTTATTCCAAGTCACAAAGCTTAGGAGGAGTAGCGTGGAGCTGCACGTAGAGCATAGGAGAAATTCGAAGAACGAGACCTATGAACAACTCAAAAATATTCTAAGTCAGAAGATCAAAGTTTAGGAGAGTTAGCGCCAAAGGATTTGGTTGGGGCTTGTCAAGGAGTTGAACAGACGGTAGAGAGCTTTCGAAGAGGAAACGTTGATAGCCGCAAGTCATTGGATCAAGCAAAGTTGCAAGGAGGATAACGGTGGGAGCCATTCCACTCTCAAAGCTCAGGAGGAAGAGGAGTCATCGCTCCAAGAGAGATCTGAACCATTGGTTCATTTCATGGGATCGAATATCGGGATTTGAGAGGAGATCAGATCTAGACTGTTGGATCTGAGCACGTGGACTAACAGTCATTGGATCTGGAGAAAGGTGCACGAGAGAAGTTTTGAAATGATCGGAACCGTCCATCGTCAGAAGGACAGGTGGCAGCAGATCAGGGGTGTTTGTGGGACTGGACACCGAGAGATTTGTGAGGAGAAGAGGAGAAAAATCATGAAGGGAGGAGTCATGAAATCATTCTAGACCATTGGATCCAGAAGTACACATGGCAGATATCCAAACACACACCGGAGGATCGGGTACTGGGAGATCAGAGGTGAAGACAAGAGAAAGTTCACAAAAGGAGAATTCGTGAAATAATTAGGACTGTCCATCGGAAAGGACGCGTGGAGATCAGGCAACATTTCCCTGAATCATGACTCAGAGGAGTCAAAGGGCGGAGTTGTTAAGAATCCTGAATCGCGAAATCGAGATTCAATCATAGTTGTTAGATCATGGGGGTTGTGGGTCGTCAATCTAGAGCATCGGCGCTTCGACACTTCGGGATTTAGAGCTTCGAAGGAGAGAACCATCCCTAAGTCTTGAGTCGTGAAGTCCTAACTTCGTGAAGGAGGAATGTGGACCGTTGGATCACAGGACCACGATGATCGTCTATCTAACACATGATAATTTTGGCATCGGAAAATCGGTAGAAGTCACATTAGGGATTCCCAATACGAAAAATCTCGACGCGTTCGGAGGTAAGCCTTAGGGTTTGGATGAGGGTCACATGAGGCGGAGATAAGGGAGGAGCTAAGGACCATTATCCCTTGTCAGGGTTTCAGAACTGGAGGAGGAAGGGTGTTTTTCATTGGAATCCATGAAATCATGAAACGTGACATGCCCTTTGTGGGCTAAGTCAGTGGTCACAGGTAGTGGTCACGCGGGGAAGGAGTTCACACTTGGTGCTTATTTGTGCGGGGCAGAGTTCAGAAGGACATGTGGATTTGTTGAAGGTTACAATAGGGAACTACTAAGCTATTTTGGCTCGAAGAGTTTGAAGATCGATCCTTAGACCGGGAGGTCAGCGGACTCTGCCGAGGCAGAGGTAGGGGGTCTGTATCATCCCTCAGGGGAGATATTTAGGAAAATATGGGGGCCCTCTATAATATGTTCTAGTATGTTTAATTGTTCATGGCCTCCATTGTTGTAGGGACACTCATGTTCCCAGTGTGATTCACTACACTACAAACACCAAGTATTTTCATCCACGACATTTGTAGGAGATAAAGTATTAGGAACCTCTTGATCACTCTTTGGTATATAAACTTGGTTCCCCTTTTGGAATTGGCCTTTATATGGGACCCTTGGTGCTTGATTTTAGGATCTTTCTAGGTTGAAAATCATATTCATCATTTGTTCTTGGTTTTTCATCATGCCATCCATAGGCATCTGCAACTTCGCCAAGCTGGCACAAATGTATGAGGAAGGCTCGGCGTTGTGGACTATTTTGGGCTTAGTGTCCATTTTGGCCCTTGGGTTTGAGAAAGGATCAATTTTGGATGAGTGGAGGTTGTCCTCAATCTTCATAGCTAACTCCTGGGCCTCTTGGATTGTTTAGGGGTTTTTATCCCTAAGGATATACCCTAGTTGACCGGTAAAATCTTTGGTGTAAATATAAACAACGAAATTATTAGCCGGATGATGACTCATAGGGATCTTCTGCAATAGGGTTTCAAACCTAGTGTGGAACTTTCTAATGGTCTCATTCTCTTGTTTCCAAATGATATTTATCCTGGTCAATAACATGTTGGGGTCTTATTTGATACTCCATCTTTTGAGAAAAGCATCTTCCAACTTATCCACGGTTTTAATATTGCCATCGGGAAGACTATGGTACCAATGTCTTAAAGCATCAAGGAGGGTAGAAGAGAACAATTTCATGACTACATCTTCAACATCATCACTAACAGGGTGAAGTTGGAAGAACACTCAAAATTTTCTCATATTCTCTTTGACACTGATTGCATCAGTACCGGTGAAATTAGGTAGCCACTTCTCATACTTGGGTGGCATCTACCTAGGGTAGCCTGGTATGGCTGACATGTCTAGAGGTTTGAAAATATTGGGTGACCATTATCTTTGGTTATTAGCCTAGTTTGCGATGTTGGTCTAAGTTCCTGTGCTAGACATTGTGTTTAAAGGAAGACTTCCTCCGAAGAGTGATTTTACTACAGGAGAGTTTTGGGGAGGCTTTCTTCTAAAGGATTGAGGAGGGTTATTGTACCTCCTTGTGGATTGTGGAGTTGCCAGATAATTTTCTCAAAATTACCAAAAATATAAGGGAATCACCCTTAGTGGATTCACCACATAAGCTTTGTAAGATAAGGATTCTTGAGGAAAGGCTTACCGAAAAAGTGTTGTTCTTGAGGGGAATTGACTCAGTGTTCTGCAACAACGATGCCAAAATGTTATCACACAATTTTTACTTTGGAAAATAGAAAAGGTGAAAGGGGAAAAATTGACATAACGAGAGACTATCCTATCATTGTCACCTCAATAGGATATCTCTTTCTATTTAGGGTGGTAGGCCCAGGGGAGACGTCCCCAGTGACCTGGGGTTTTGAGAAGGCAAAGGTTTGAGGCCAAGTAAAAGTTTCCCTCTCACAAGTCACCACAGATAAATAAATTCCTTCTAAACATCCAATAAAGATAATAAGAACTAGAAATGTACTTGCCCGGAACAAAGCAACATGAAAACTATATTTGCAAGGACACTTGTTGGTTAGTACTTCATATAATCGAAGACTTTATCAATAAAAGCAATTGACTAGTATATTGATGAAGTAAGCAAAGATGTATAATAGCAATAATCACAGTACGACACTTCACAATAAATGCTTCAAAATGAGCAATAATGTCTAATTATCAATATCATAACACCAACATTCATCAGAAGAAAGTATGCATTAATCCTTTCAATTTCTTTTAGAAGCTTTAAGTGTTGCAAAGTATGACTATAACTTAAAAGAATAATAGCAGCAGCAGAGTTAGCAAGTTAATCTAAACTAGGGTTAGAAGGTGTTAGTAATTTCTCAAAGATTTGGATATTTGTAGGTTGTGATCAACACACTCAAGTAAGAAGTCTTAAACTAGTGCATTCATAGGGAAAATGGAGTCAAAAATAGCAGCAAGAATTGAAGGAACAAGATGATAATAGTAGGGCTAAAGACAAGAGGAAGTTGATGCATGAAGTGTTGGTAAGCCAAGGCTTAAACCATCAAACCCTAGGGGAAAATGGCTACTAAGGTGTAGGCAACCCTAGGCCTTAGTACATTTTCCTCCTTCTTTAGCTCAATGACAAAGTAAAATCGGCTAGGGTGAAGAGAAAATGATAGGATGTTGCAATGGCAAGGCCCTAGAAAATGTCTTCAACATAAAAAAAAAAAAATAAATAAAAAAAAAATGACTCCTTGGCATAATCTAGTAGGTAGAAAGTAATTAAAACAAGGAAACCAACATGTGCTTGTTTCCTAGGGTTTGTTCCAACAATTTCATTAACAAAATGCAAGTAAAACACTATAACCATTCAAGGGAAGGATTGCAAAAATTCACTTACATTCACCAAGTATTTATCAAGCCAAACCCTAGTTATAAACCATCCACCAAGAAAATTCCAAAGATCACCAAAAAGAAGACTCCTTCAACAAGTGCGCCACAATTTCATCCAAAACCCTAATGAGGGCTGAAAATTTCAGACCTCACCAAGTGGTGAGTGAAAGATGATGTGAAAAGAGAGTTTTAGCTCTCTACTTATACAATAGAAATGACCTTAATTTAATTTTTAGGTCACAAAAGGCTGACATGGTCAAAAATACATAAAAATATTGTTTTACATTAAATTTCATAATTAAAACCCTAATTAAGCTTAAAAGGTGGCGTCATGCCCTTTCAGGGTGATGTTAGGGCCCCTTTAGGGCAACATTGGCCTCCTATAGAAAAACGTTGGGCCTCCTTGGGCCTCTAGAAACTACCACACGTGCCACTTGGCACATAAATGCCTCCCAAAACCTCCATAGCATTGGATGATGTCATAAGGTGTTATGGGTGATGTCATGGGACTTCCAAGGCCAACGTCCTAGTAGAAAAGGCACAATCCCCCTGGGTGAGGCTTTGCCAAGTTGCCTCTGGTGGAATGTCCTCCTCTTCTCTGGTGCAAATCCTATGATCTGTCTCTGCCCCCTGCTGGGGTATAATCATCCATATGATGGGCCTTCAGCCCCATGTAAGTCCGAACTAATCATCTCCCCATGTGTACCTGTCCATATGGGTACCTGTCCATCGGGTATGGTCCTGCACATCAACAGATATGCCCTCCATGGGCTCATAAGTCACAATGATCATAGAAATGCCAATCACATCTAATCATCAATTTTATTAAACATGTGCATAAAACCCCCTTTACCCAGTCAAGTTCTCAAAGACATTATACTAATCTACAAGCCAAGTTTGGAGGAAACGCTAGGATGTCCTATTGGGCTAATGCTCATTGGATGTGGGGTGTTTTTGGAAGAAATAAAATCCAAGCCATGTGAGTGGATGAGGTGGTAAGGGATGTCTGGACAAGGGGTACAGTGATAGCAGGAAAATGCATGTCTTACCTGTGGGTGCCTCTGTAGAGGGTGAGATGCACCTGTCATGGATGCTAATGTTTCCAAGCCCATTCATGCCTTTTATCTTTATTCTTATTACTCTTTATTTCAAGAAGCTAATCAGGGGACACTGCCCTGGTGTGGTGACCAGTGGTGGCAATGTTACCCACAAGCATTTCATGGAAATGAGAAGGTTGGCTCGTGATGATACCCCCTTTCTCCTGGGTATTCCACCAAGAGCCACTACCCTGGCGTGGTGACCAGTTGCTGGTAGTGTCATACTGCTACATGCTCATGGACCTAATAGGTTGGCTTGTGATGAGATTCCCTATCTTCTCACTAGGTCTTGTTTTATTATTTTTTATGGGTCCCTCTTTTTCTTGATGAGAAGCCTTTTACTGCTTTTTTGGGGATCCCTGGGTGAAGCATCTCGAGGTTTCATTCTTTGGCTTCTATCTTTTTCCAGCTACTTTTACCCTCTAGGCCTTTATCCCCTTCTTCCCACAAGGAAAGGTAAAACCATTAAATATTTTTCCAACCCAATGCCTAGACTAGTATAATGGGATGGATGAGCGGGAGAAAGATGGAAAGTGGTAAGTATGGTGGAAGCGGATGAATGCTTCTCATGAATCCCCCCAGTGGCAACTCAAACCCTATGGGTACCTTCTTACTAGGGCATCATGACATCCTCCCCATATATGGTCAAGTGGATAGGTATAAGATCCAAACACCTGTTAGAAATAAAAATAATTAAATGCACATATTCAAAAGTTTTGAGGATTAGAGTGACACATACCATGATACCTAGACTCATTACCTCATAGAGCAAGATCCATTTCTTCTATATGACTAGGCCGAGGTGATGGATGTTGTTGCCGCTGACAAAATGGAGGCATTGAAGAATGAAAATCTGGTCCCTCCAGAGCCATGCTCAAGTCGATCTGGCTCTTGGTACTCCATGTCTAGGACCTGTGGGCCTCAAGACATAATCTCCTTAGTTATCCCTAAAATGGGGGATAACATGCTCTAAATACAAAGAAGAAAGGATCAAAGTCTGGTGTTTCAATGAACTGTAGTAGATGTCAAGGGTATGGTATAAAATTCTCTGTTAGACATCGTGGAGTGTCATTGATCCAACAAATACAACATGTATGTAAGGTTTGTAGAGGAACAATTTTACCCTGATACAAAGTTTGAGAAACTAAAGGTTGCAATTGTTATCCTTTTGGCATAAGGATCGATGCTATGATCATCATTATAGGTGTGAGAAAAATGCAAGAAATCACTAGAGGTCTCATTGTGATTGTTAGATCATTGTCATCCATTCTCAAGGTGAATGAAATTAAGGCCCAATATCTTCTCTCGGGGAATACTTACTATGAAATTTGGTGCCTCCAAGAAGGTGGATAAATAGGAATCGTTAGAGCGTGGAGAAAATACAAAATAGACCATCAGATCTGGTCAAAATGTCCATTCAACATGTGATTAAAATCAAATCATCGATGATCAATTATAAGCATGACCGAATGGCCCTAATAAAAAAACACATTTGGAATAGTACGAAGGAAAATTGGAAAGGACGAACGCAAAAACTATATTATGAAAAAATTAAATATCCACATGTCAGCGTTATGTGTTATCACATTTTGGCTTGGGATTATCTTGGGACCATCTTTCATTTGAAAAATAAATGAGGGCCATCCACTCAATGGATGATTAAAATCCAACGATTGATTTGTTTAAATCCCCCAGATAATCCTGGACCGTCCACTCAACGGTTGATTAAGTCTGAACCATCGATTTGATAAGCATGAAGATAGGCACTATATGAGTTCACTCTCAATTACAGGCCAAGGTTATATGGTAAATATGAAGTTGTGATGGGTTAAAGTGCATACCAAGATAAAATGCTTGGTTTAGTGTATGGTCACCTTGTGAAAAGAGAAATGCCTTCAGGCTAAGTGTATAAAACATGCCTTGCGCCTTTTTTGTCTAAATTGTTAGCAACAAAGTTTGGTCCTATGAAGAAAGGGGCCACGATATTAGCACCCATCCACCATGACAATACAAGAAATGCACTCGAGAGAAAATTCAAAGTTCAACTCTAGTTAACTCCTCAGGGTCAGGGTTTATTCAAGAACAATTACAACAGTAGTAAACAAAATTTAGCACCCAACCATTACATTGTTCTACAAATCTTTTGGCATGTGAAGGGATAAATGTTGAACAACTTCCAAGGGATTTTGAAGTCTTTTTGAATTAAAAATCCAATTTTTAATTACAATAGAAATGATAACATTATAATTATGAAGAGGCACATTGATTCATTGCTCCTTTATAAAGAGACATAATGGTTCAATGTCATACACCTTTTGGCATATTATATAAACATAAAAGAATGGTGAAAGGAAAGTGTCTCTATGAGATAATTCAAAAGATATAAACAGAAGTAGAGTCCAAGGAATAATTTGAAACCTATAACATGCACATAAATTGAGGGTGGAAGGGAGGAGCAAAGGAGGATTGGAGTCCTCTACAGGTTGGATCCTGAACAACAGGGAGTTTCAGCTTCCTCAATTTGTTTCTTGAAAACAGAGGATTGGAGTCCTTTATAGCTTGGAGCCTGATCTACACAGAGTTGAAAATTCCTCAAGTTGGTGCTTGAAAACAAGGGATTGGTGTCTCCTTGAGTAGGTGCTCAAAAGAAGGGAGATTGGTGTCTCCTACAAGTTGTAGCTTGTAAAAGAAATATAAATTTTATGTCTGTTACATTTAAAATTATGTGTGCTATACTTTGTTGTTGATCAATTGTTATGGTTAATAATTTTAATAAGTAAAATTGATTAAAATTGAAAAAAGAATCAATACTAATTCACCCCTCGTCTCAGTATTGAACAACTTTTCAATAATACATGTGTAATGTGTGACGATGTTAAGGTCATAGTTTGAGGCTTGAAAGTTATTATTGTGCATAGTTTGAGGCAAGGTTGCAGTATGACCTTAGAGGAGGACAACATTTTGAATGTGTTCTGAGGCCATAGAGATATACCATCATTGGATAAATATAAGTTTAAAAATGGATCTAAGTGTCCTAGACTGCAGGTCATGTTATCATGTGTATGGTTTATATTTTGAATTTATGCAATGATTTTAGGTGGAATTTGAGCTTGTAAGTTATCATGGTCATATAGTGACACTAGATAAGGAGTATTCCTAGAATGTTTGTTGGATTGACACTTGGAAAGGTATTTTCACCTTGGAAAGAGATATTTTGAGTTGATTTATCATATGAATTCATGTTGAAGATTCTCATCTAAGTGAAATTTGCGTTGGGTATAGAATTCACATTGCTTGTGACATAGTGTATACATTAGTCTGTTGATGTTTGGTTGAAAGTGACATTACCTTGGTTAAGGTTTAACATATTTTGGGGTTAGGATTGGTTAATTACGCTAGGTATGACACTAGGTAGATTAGGACACACTTTGATGGAGATGTTAGCTATTGGATAAAAGGAGGAAGTTGTATCATTTTTAAATAAATAAACACTAAGTGTTAATAATACAAATTTAATATGTAAAAGACATATTGTATTTAAAAATAGGAAAATGAAGCTTTTATACACATGCATGTGAAAGAAACATGTCATGCACAATATGCTCAAAAATAGAGTCAACTCAAAGCATTTTTTGAAACTCAAAGGTGGAGGCTGTTGCTATTACGATGCACCTAGAAGCTATGCTATGAGGTGGTGAGACATCAACCGGGATGGAAAAAGTGCAATCTCGGCTCACAAATCTCACCATGCAATTACAAGATATGACTAAGGCTAAGGTGATGCATGAACATGTGTGGTGTACTATGTGTTGCATAGAAGGTCACCATAGGAACGAGTGCCTACATTGGCAAGCTACATGGTGATGGGTGAACCGAATCCATTTCGAATACAACCTTTGACCAATTGGTGTGATATTTGTAGACAATGGGGACATACACCTCACCATTTACCAACACTACAAAAATATCAAAAGACTATGCATACTCCATTTTTCAAGTTCTACAAATAAATGGGACATGATGTGAACAACTACTAGTCACTTTAGTTGATACAGGAGCACATTGCACACATCTTCCGGGTCTAGGAGTAACCGAAGGGTAGTGACCATGGAGTCTTTGATAGAGGAGGATATCAATAAGGTCTAAGAGGACAATATGTGTTGACTAATTGGGTTGGTTGTCATTGATGTCAACCCTTGAAGAAATTCCGGTAGCGAATTCGGGTAGCACAAAGGTTTGGGTAATAGACCCAAGTTTGTTTGATGTATAATGGTATGAGTTTTAATATATTTGTAGGTAAGACTATTCTATATGGATATTACATGTCATTCCATTTCCGGTGGTATATGGAACGTCACATAACTCCTCACGGATTGAGAGTTCTGGCCTTACGAAGTTGAAGGACCCTTGTATGATTGGCTTGAAACCCCAAAAGGTCAAAGAAGTCAAAGTGCTTACAAAGAAGAAATTATTTAAATAATAAAGTGAAGTGAAAAAGTCAAAGATGATTATTTAAATAATACAGTGAAGTGACAAAGTCAAAGAGGATTATTTAAATAATAAAGTGAAGTGACAAAATCAAAGAGGATTACTTAAATAATAAAGTGAAGTGAGAAAGTCAAGGAGTATTATTTAAATAATAAAGTAAATATAGATATTTCTAATTATGGAAAGTGGTTATAAGAAGGTTAACCCTAAAATGAGGAAAATGGGTTAAGTGGTCAAGTGGAAAATTGGGCAAAGTTGGACATAGGTGACTATGTGGACAAAGTGGCTATGTGGACAAAGTGGCCTAGAAGATGCTTCTAAGGAAGCTACTTGGAGAGTATAAATAAGAGGCAAGGCTCTCTCATTTTAATCACACTTGAGCATATTGAATGTCTACAGGTGACTGAGGTAACCAAAGGATATCTAAGCCTAATTTCAGAGGGAATTTGAAGTAAAGAAGGCCAAATTTCAAGGGAGGATAAATTCTTTTGATGATGCTTTCTAAGGTATGTTATTTACAGGTCATCTCACCATTTTTGCAATAATTTTTTTTCTAGAATGATTCAGACCGTGAAATTTAGAGGCCATTGAGAAAACATATCCAAGTAATTGTGGAACAAATTTAAGCTTGTGGGTCGTTGAATTTTTGGAGTTACACTCCCTGGAAAATAGGGTTTGTGGCTAGTCTTGAAACTAGTCTAAAAGAAGTGTTTCAGGTAAAAACGTCATAAATTCTTCATAAAAGATCCAAATTCAGTAAGACCAAATGTGTTAGTTAGATTATCTTTTGTAGTATTCTGTGTAAAATTTTCAGATCTATACAATAAATATTAAATGTGGGGCACGCTCTACAAGTTCTCTCTCTAGAATAAGCCAGAATTCAACAAGGTATGTCATTTTTTCTATAACTCGTTTTCTGAGAGGTTCCAAGTAGTGACACATGGAGGAATTGTATAAAAAACACTGAAGAACATTGTGTACTATTTTCATATCTTTATTCATTACAAGTACATAGTTATGATTATTTCAAGTTAGGGTTGTTGACTAATCCAAAACTAGTCATGTGAGACTAAAGTAAAGTTTGATGAAAATATCAGTCTCTTTTTGTTAAATTTAAGGAATGTTTGCAGGTTGAGGTACAAGTTGGTGCATGGTTCATGCAATATTTTATGGTACAAGTTGATTACAGGTTGTTTGGTACAGGTTGGTGCATGGCTGATGCACTTGTTTATGGTATAGGTTGATTATAGGTTGAGGTACAAGTTGGTGCATGGTTGATACATGGTTTAGGTTATTGGTATAGGTTTTTTGGTGCAGGTTTATTGGTATAGGTTTACATCAATATATCTCAAAGTGATAGTGTGACAGTGGTTACACCATTCTACTTATACGTTAGGGTGGTTGGATGGGGCAAGGACAGGTGGTTGTAGCCACCTTCCGATTATAGCCAGAGAACATAGGGGGTTGTAGCCTCCTTCTGGTTGTAGCCAGAGAATTGGGAATTGGAGCTTCCCTCAGGTTTTAGCTTGAGAAACTAGGGGGTTTGAGCCTCCTTCCAGTTGTAGCTGGAAAATAAAGGAAGTTAGTGCTTCCAATGAATGTAATTCTTTAAGACATATAAGAAAAATCATTCTTTAGTTTTCTCTCGCTTTGGGTTTCCACTTAAAAACAATGGTGTAATGTGTATGTGTATGATTGTTCATTTGTTCATTGTTTATTTACTCTGCAAATATTGGATGATAATGATGCATTGATATAACACTTGCATTATATGGTTAAAAAGGATTAGATTTCTCTATTATTGATTCACCCCCCCTCTCAGTAATCCAACAATTGGTTTCAGAGCAGGTTCCTTCGGAAATCAGTTTAACCATTGAAAGGTAGATCGTGGAGATAAACAACATGTATAAAAATGGAATACCACATTTTGATGGACAAAAGTATGTCTTTTGGAGCATAAGGATGAAGACATATATATAGGCACAGGGATTTGAAATTTGGCAAACAATTGTAAATGGATACACAACACCAACAGTTCCGCCGACAAATGAAAAAGCTATGAAAATCGATCAGAATAATTCCAAAGCCACAAATGCACTTCTAAATTGTCTTGGAGAATCAGTATTCACCAAAGTTGCACATTGTAAATCCACTAAAGATATTTGGGACAAAATTTGAAATATTTATGAAGGAGATTCAAAATTCAAAGCAACAAAGCTTCAAACTTTCAGAGGTCAGTTCAAACAACTAAAGATGAAGGAAGATGAGAACATTGTAGCTTACTTTTTATGATTCAATGAAATAGTACATGAAATCTTGGGATTGGGAGAAGAAATCAAATAATCTGTAATTGTTAAAAAGGTACTAAGATCTCTTCCTATGATATTTGACCCTAAGATATCAGCACTAGGAGAAAGAGAAGATATAAACTCAATAAGCATGGACGAACTACATGGAATCTTCATAACATATGAAATGAGAACTGAATAGAAAAGTACAGATATAAAAGAAGCAACCTTCAAAGAATCCAAAAGGTCAGAGCAAAAGGGAAAGAAAAAAGAAAAAGAACATAACAACAATAGTGACATCTCAGAAGATGATGAAGAACTGGACAATTTTGTCAGAAGATTGAACAAGGGAACCAATGACAGGTATAGAGGTAAGCTTCTTTTGATTTGTTTTAATTGTGATGGTATTGGTCATTTTGCTAACAAATGTCCTCATAAGAAAAAGAGAAATGATGAAGGTTACTCAAATATCAAACAAACATATAAATGAAAAAGAACCACAAAGAAAGTTTTCAAGGAAAGCTTATGCACCAAAGAAGACATCTCATCATCAGATGAAGATGAAGTCAGTGACAGTGAGATAGAAAGAGTTCTATTCATGGTAGTGGAAGACTCTGATAAAGAAGACTCTGAAGAAGAATATGAAGAGGTAGAAGTTGACTACCGATAATAATTGTTGTGTTCCATAGAAGTTATCAGAAGAAAAACAAGAAACTACAAGTGAAACTAGAAAAGAAAGAAGACACTCGGGAACTAGAACAAATGATCACAAATTTTAAGGTTTGAATTGAAGAAGATAAAAGAATTGAATAAGAACTCAAAAAACAGCTAGAAGGAAGAGACAGGATCATTGGAAATTTGGAAGCATAATTTGTCACGTTAAGAAAGAATCTTCAAAAGAAAAATGCAGAACAACTCAAAATTTTTGAATGACATTATCAGTAGTCAAAATCCTCATCATGACATTTGGGAATCTAGAGGGTTCTGCAGAACTGTGACGAACTAGGGTTTCTGCAGATTTTTCGTGGTGCCGGGCTCTAGCAAGTGCCCCAATGGGGCTTCCGCCACCCAACGGAGGAGAGTCGGCGAGCGGCTCTTACAGGCAAGTCATAGCAGGCGGCGCGGAAGCAGAGAGAACCAAGAGGTCGGCCTTTGTGCCGCCGACGGACTTATACTCGGCTATTTGGGAGGAAAGCGCGCCCAAGGACTAGGAAATGGAGATTGATCCTGAAAAAACAGCTTCAACTCCTACAGCGACCGCTCCCTGGAAACCTGGTAAGTGTATCCCACTAGCTCCACAAGCCCCCAAATATGTGATTAGTTCTCCACGCATTGAAGAGCAAAAACAATTCATGAGGGACTATGCCCTTGTGGGAAAGTTTTTAGGGCTTTGGCCCTCAGAGCGAGATCTGATCCGGTGGATCCAATACTGGTGGAAACCCAAAGGTCACTATGAATTGCAGCTAGGGTCCAAGGGCTTTTTCACAATAATCTTCTACAATCTTGAAGATCGTAACCGTATCTTCGATGGAGGGCCATACTTTTTCAACTCAGCTGGCCTCTTCTTGTGCTTTTGGACGGAGAAGTTCAGCCCTGAAAAAGAAGACTTTGCTCATGCACCCGTCTGGATTAGGTTATACTCCCTCCCACAAGAGTTCTGTCTTGAGGAAGTCCTGGAGGGTATCGGTAACACCATCGGCATATATGTAAAATCATCTGAGGCTACCAAGCAACGGCGGT
>JASDQU010099948.1:289570-300704 GCA_032191745.1 Picea mariana
ATATATATATAACAATTTTATAGATTTAAAAAAATTATTAATATAAATATATATTTTTATTCATTAATGATTATTATTTTTCTTTGATTGGGTTGTAACAATTTTGAGCTCTGAGTCGAAGCTTTCAAGCTAGGGTTTAACACACGTGGTTACAACAACGATCAACATGGTTACCAAAGGGGGAGGGAGTGGAACCCCTTCCTACAAGCAGGTGTTGCTGGACAGAAGGAAAGGTCCACGCAATGTCAGTTTCAAGGAACCACTGACAGGCACCTCAGGACCAGGATCGGAAAAGAATCACTAGGGAAACCAAGGAAAAGGTGATCGCGTGGGGGAAGAGGCTTGAGAAGCCTAGAACATTACATAAGAAACGGAGAACCCCAGTGGGGTAGATGGGTGCAACTCGTGTAAACCTAAGACATCATTGATCCCCAAAGTTATACTTGAAGACCCCCAAACACAACTCTTCCGGGATCAGATGAAGACGCATGCATTGATCTGCAAGTTCATGGGCCTGTGGCGCACAAAAAAAACATTCTACAGCTGCATAAAATGCCAATGGAAGCCAAGTGGAGAATTTGAAATCCAACTAGGATCAAAAGGCTTCTTTGCAACAGTCTTTATGAACTTGGAGGACATGGATAGAATCTTTGAGGGGGGGGGCGTATTTCCACACCTCAATGGGGTTGCACATGCGCCCATATAAGGAAAAATTCTCTCCAAAGAAGGAAACATTTAAAAATGTCCTAGTCTGGTTGAGGCTTTGCTCCTTACCGCTATATTATTGGCTTTTGTCCACGTTCGAAGAAATAGAGAACAAGGTGGGAAAATATGCCAAGACATCCAAAGCAACATTAAAAGGAAGATACACATCCTATGCAAGAATTTGCATAGAAATGGATGTCTATGGGGTGCTCCCAAAAGTCATAAGCCTGGAGTTTAAGGATGAGGAATGGGTACAGAGCATAGACTACGAATAGATCCTATTCCTATGCAGAAAATTTCATGAACACAAACACCTACTAAGAGAATGTCCTCTCAATAAAAAACAAGAGCCGAAAAACACCAAACAACAGCAGGATGAGGATGGTTTTCTGAAGGAAAATCACAAAAGAAGAGGAGAAAAAAAATGAAGAAAGGCCCCAACAGGAAGCAACTCGGACGCCAGGATTAGAACATAAGGAAGAGGCAAGCCCAACCAAGGGGGAAAAGGAGGAAAGCAAAAGRAGAAATCCAAGGAAACAAATGAACAAGCAACTCATGATAACCCAAAAAATCCAAGCGACAAGGGAGAACAGGGAGGTAGCACAATTTTCATGGCAGGAAATGAAGATGCCAACACCCCAATGTAGGAGGTAGACGGAGATGCTAAGATGACACCAAGAAAGGTAGGAATAGAAGACCCAGATCTCAGTGACATCATGAAAAGGAAAGGAATAGATCTCCTGAACATACCAGATCAATGGAAAAGGCAGGGAGTTGACAATGTTCTAGCGGAGCAACTAGATCACATTCAATATCTCTTCCTCGTAAGATAGGAAGAAAAATCCAAAGGTACCAAGCGCATGCATGGCGAGATATGACACCTGGGAATCAAAATAGGTGATGTATAGCCACAACACTCACCCAAGCATACAAGGTGAAGGAAAGAGAGGAAATCAAACAACGTAGCCCTACAGGAACTAGGATCCTTGATGATAAACTCATGCAAGATTAAAAATATCTTCCCCAACTCCCCCTCACATGTTTAAATGAATATTATCACTTGTACTGTAAGAGGCCTAAACATCCCAAGAAAGGAACGAATCCTTAAAAAGAGACCGAGGAAGGAAGAACCTGACCTTTGTTTCATTCAAGAGACAAAATGCACACTAGACTAAATGGAAATCATCACTACTAAAAAACAATGGAGTAAGTAAAATATGTTGGTTTTCAAAATCCAAAAAATGACAGGAAGCATTCTCACCTTGTGGAACCCACAATCGGTGACCCTACTTGCAAAATAAGCCACAAGACACACACTTTCTGTTAACATGAAAATCATAGGGAACATGAAGAAAATTCTATGCATGAATGTGTATGGTCCCTAGGTGTTGGAGGCAAAAAGGAGTATTCTCTAAGACCTAGAGAATCTATGAGATTGAACCAACAACCTCCACTAGATCCTGGTTGGGGACTTTAACATCGTCACTACTCTTGCGGAGAAAAAAGGGGGCACCAAGAGACTAGACAGAGATGCAGAAGACTTCTCAGCTTTCATCGACACAATGGAGCTGGTGGACATCAAAACCAACAATGGATAGTTCACCTAGAACAACAAATGACTAGCTCACCACCAAGTAGATATAAGGCTAGATAGATTCCTGGTGTAAGAATCCATCATTATGCAAGGACTAGATTTGGACCGTAACATCCTCCTATGGGGGGGATCATACTATTGTTCAACTCAATTGGAAGCGAATTTTCAAACCACATCGAAGAAGAGACCATTTAGATTTGATGAATTTTGGATTGACCATCTCACATTCAAGGAGAACATGAAACAACTGTGGCAGGAGGAAATACTCTACCAAGGGATAAGGAAGTTCAAATTATACAAGAAACTCAAGTACATAAAAAAAAACTCAAGGAGTGGAATGAAGAAGTCTTTGACAATATAAACAAGGGGGAAAAAGGTATTGAGGACAAGATGAGGATTCTCAAGAAACTTTGCATCGAAGAGGGATACACAGAGGACCGAAAAAAAGAAGAGATCCAAATGACCCAGGAATGGGAAACAAGATACAAGCAAGAAGAAACTGTGTGGTGCCAAAAATCCAGAATAAGGTGGCTAAAGGAAGGGGAGAGGAACACCAAGTTTTCTCATAGAAAAACTATTTCAAGATGATCTCATAACAAAATATTGATGATTAGGGATCAATATGGGATCAAAAGAGAATCCCACTAGGACATTGAAAACACACTCATCAATCACTTCCAGGGGATAGCCAAAGAGCCCAACCAAGACAGATCTGCGGTCATACAAAGGATAACTCATCACATCCCCAAATTCATCATAGAGGATCAAAATGTCAACCTAAGAAAACCCATCGCAAAGGAAGAAATTGACAAAGTGATCTAGGAGATGCCCAATGGAAAGGCCCCAAGCCCAGATGGCTTCACAGTGGAATTTTTCAAGACTTGTTCGGATGTGGTTAAGTATGATATTTATGGGGTGGTGGAGGACTCCAGGTGCTCAGCCTCCTTCCTGAGAGCTTTAAATGCTACAATGATCACTCTAATCCCAAAATAAAATGAATCTAGGACCCTAGAATGATACAAGCCTATATCTTTATGCAATGTAGTTTACAAGATAATTTCCAAAGTCATAGCCAATAGATTGAAGCCATTCCTTCCCACACTAATCTCATAGGAACAAGCGAGTTATGTGGAAGGAAGACAAATCCTGGACAATATCATCCACGTCCATGAGATATTTCACATGCTGAAAAGCCAAAGGAGAGGGGGGGTGATAATCCAAATTGACCTGGCGAAGGCCTATGACAAAATAAGCTTGCACTACATGGCCAATATGCTAGAAGCTTTTGGTTTTGATCAGCACTGGATCTAATGGATCGTCACTCTAATGTCAACAACAAGATTCTCGTTTCTAATAAATGGAGCCCCAACCAAACATTTATGTCCATCGAGAGGCATAAAAGAAGGGGATCCGCTATCCCCCTTCTTTTTCATTCTATTGATGGAAACTCTCAACAAAGGCATTAAAAGCGCAACTGCAGCTTATGAAATAAAAGGCCTTAAACCATTTGAAAATTGTCCAACATCCACACACGAACAGTTCATTGATTACACCCTGCTCCATGGCACACCAATGATAAAGGAAGTGAAGCCAAATAAAAGAATATTTGAAGACTTCGAGGAAGCCTCAGGGGCGTAAATCAATCACTCCAAGTCCATGTTTTTTTTTTCAACACTAATCTGGCAATTCAAACGAACTTGGCCAACATTCTAGGGTTTGAACATAAAAAACTCCCAACGAAATACTTGGGAATCCCCCTGACATACAGAGCTTGAAAAAGTGGTATGTAGGAAGGAGTTATCAACAAAATGTAGCAGAAAATAAAAAAATGGACCTACAGAGCTCTAAACATGGATGGAAGGCTTATCCTCACCAAAACAGTTCTACAAGTAGTTCTAGTGTTTATGATGTCATTATTTCTAGCCCCCAAAGGAATATTATAAAAGATAAGAGCCATCCAAAGAGAATTCCTGTGGCGGGACACAAAAAATAAAAAGAAATGGGCCCTGGTGGTGTGGGAAAAGGTTTGTATAACAAAAAGAAAAGGTGGCTTGGGGTTACAAGACCCATAGGTAACCAATGGGGACCACGAGGAAAAGATTTGGTGGAGATGGCTACAGGACAAAATGGTGCCATGGGTGAACCTCTAGAAGGAAAAATATGCACCAAACATAAACAACCAAGAACAAATTCGATTCATGGGCACAAGGGAGGGATCAACCATCTGTAATCTTTCCTGGTGCAACAAGAACTATATCTAGAATCATAACTTTTGGGAAGTCAATAATGGTAGAACAACAAGGTTTCGAGAGGGCTCATGGAAACAGAAACCCAGACTAGACACGCTAGAAAGGTAGGAGCTCCAATAGGAAATGATTGGGAAAGGAAAAAACAAAATCCATTATTAATAGAAGCAAGGGGATGACCAGATGGAGGATATCGGACAAGATTAATCCACAAAATAGAGCCCAGATTGAAACAGTAACGAAAGGGGTGGAGGAGGAATTAGGGAAAAGGAAAAATGGGGTCTCGAAAGAAGATGATAAATTAACGTGGGGCGAAAAACTAGGGAATAATTCAACTTAAAAGAATCATAGTATTAAATCATCGGCTAGGACCAATAAAATCCGGAGCAACAGTTGGAAAATATCTGGAAAATTCCCCAATGGAAAAAAAAAAGTTCAAATGGCTAGTACTACACAACTGAATTCTAACCTCGGAGAACCTTATGAAAAGGGGTTTCACAAGACCCTCTCACTGGCATCTCTTTCAGGTCAAGGAGGAAACAACTGATCACCTCCTCGATGATTGTAGTTACATAGAGGAAATTTAGGATTGGACAAGAGGCATCTACAGCCAATCTGGTAGGGTCCAAGGGAACATTAGCTCAACCATCAAAAACTGGAATGAAAGTTATAGAGAAAATGAAATGGTGAAACTTTGTTGGAATTTAATGTCGAGCATGATCATGTGGGCAATCTGGAAAGAAAGGAACCGACGTATCTTCAGGAATGTCATCCTACCAATAGAAATTCTAAAGGATGCAATAATCACTCAAATAAGAGAAACAAGGCAGAGCCGCAACTGCAATAAGGAAAAATCTGAACTCACAGACCAAGACTCTCGTATCCTGGAATTTTTCCATCTAAGAGAATGGAGCAACAACATACCTGTGGGGCATGATGCACAACTCGAGATAGGATCCCACAACTGGACTCCCTCTCCCTCAGGGTTCCTCAAACTGAATTTTGACGGGGTGGCAAAAGGAAATTCAGGAGTGGCAGGGGGAGGTGGAGTGATCAGAGATAGTGACAACAATATCATTCGACTGCATGGTAGTAGTATGGGAAACTCAACCAACAACGTAGTATAATTTGGAGCCCTGGAGATCGACCTTGAAATTCTAAGCCGAGAAAGGATGGCAAACACCATCATGGAAGGTGACTCCACCCTAGTTATCAACACGAGGAAAATATTACAAAATGGCACAAGAGTGGGAAAGGTTCAAAGACATTGGTGCCTCACACATTCCCTACATAAAATACAGAAGCATCTGAGACTTCTAAAAATAGTGGAGTTGCGGTTGGTGCACACGTCAGTGAATTCTCTAACAGATAGACTCGCCAATGATGGGTTCGGAAAGGAAGGACCAAAATTAGACGAAGCTTGGATCAACATTCTGAGTGGGAAACTTAGGACATGTTGTAGCCATCTTGCAGCTAAAGATCGTGATGGAAGTTTAAGCATGGAAATTAACATGGAGGAGGACAATGCAAGGCCTCTCGAAAGGTACGTGAGACCCAAGAAGAATGTGATTTCCTAACACTTGGCCACCAATTATCATGCTAGATCGCAACAAGCAGCAAGTGGGCCATCGAAGTCAAGTTCGATACATGAGTAAGAGTTGCGGGGAAAGTACGAGGGAATGACTGGGAAACAAGTGGACTACAATGAATGACATAAGGCAGGAGGGGTTGGTGATAACTAGGAATGATCCACCAGCCTACAGTACAAGTATGTGGAGAAACATAGTTGGATCACAAGTGAGTAAGGGAAGGGGAACAAACAAGGATAAAAGATGAACCATCATCATCAAACATGTTGTAACAACAAAAAATGACAGTAGCGCTCACCATCTCAGGAAAACTAGGGCTAGAAGTATAGGCTCGCAGCGGGGAAACTCCCATAAGAAGAGGGACAACATGAATAGAAGCAAACAGAAGGAGCGCAAGAGTAATGGCTCTTAGAGTGTCAAGGGCAGGAAAAGTAAGCATAACTGTGAAGTGAGGTACATGCCGAGTAGTCAGAGCAGGAGTTGCGGCAAACAAAGGAGGATGGTGTGACTGAAGCAAACGCACGGGAAGAGGAAATCCATTGGGAAGGAAGTCCTGGAAAGCTCGCGATGATTAACAAGAATGGACCAGACAACAAAATAAGCGGAAGGCACCTTCCACTCTCTGGTTGTGCCAAAGGGGAAGAAGGCCATCACCCGGTGGGAAAAGGAATTAAAGGATAAGAACAAAGGTAAAGAGTGGGATGACTTGTTATCGGGAGTGGACTGGATAACTGATTTGGGGGCCCCACAACCTAGGGAAACCCTCTACCACAAAACGATAGAGATGTCCTGGCTAACCAAGATGTTGATAGGGAAAGTTCATTTAGAGAAGGAAGAAGGAAAAAAGGAGGATAACAGGGAAAGCAAGCCAATGCTGGACAATATCATGCATCACCTCAACAATTTGGAAACTATCATGAAATTGTTAGTAGAGGTAGAGAATGACAAAAAATGCAAGTTAGAGCAGATGGCAGCTCAGTTCCACCTATACTTACACTATGTTCATCATATGGACATCATGCATGCCGATGGACAAGGCGAGTCAGCCCAAATCACGAAGACTTGCATGATCTCCCTGAAGGATGATAACAAGAGCCACACAGATGGCGGGAAGGAGAAGCCCCAGGTGTTGAAACACCTCATAGTTTTGTCTTTATAATTTTTTAATCTAAGGGAAGTTATGTCAGGAAATGATAGGTTACTTCAGATCTATTACAACTCTTTTTTACGGGGATGTTTTAGTATTTTCTTTATGTCTCTGTTTATTTTCAAAGTAGGCTTGGAAGGTGTGGTCTAGTTTCCCCTGGTGGCACATTAGTGAAATCCGCCACAAATATCAACTCGAGCAATTGGGACCCCATGGTCTGGTTTCCTTTTAGGCATACCAAGATCCACACTTTTTGTATGATAATACTTACTAGTAATATAGATCCTACACTCACTTAGAAAAATATATATACATAATTTTTTTTTTTTTTTTTTAAATATTTTTTTCTTTCTTTTATACATATACATAATTCTTACAAATACCTTTTAATATATAAATAAGGAATATTCAATATAGTAATTATATAAAGAAAGAAAAATTAATCAATAAAGGTATGAAGATTGAAATGTATTAATTAATATAAATATATTAGAACTCTCTTGGATTTATGTGTCAATATCCATATTAGATATCAATTTGAAAATATTTTTCACATTACCTACCTTCCTAACCTAGTAAGTTATCAAAACTATGGTGATCTTGGAAAGCTTCTTTCAATGCTTTTTGAACATAGAAATGCATTTTTAAAGAGATGGAAATAATCTCTTACTACCAATGGGTATCAATGAAGTTGATAATAACCATGATCATCACCATATACTACTACTTATTAATATAATATATATATATATATATATTTAATATTTTTTTTTATTATCATATATAGCCTGAGTGGGCCTAATGGTTGAGAACATGTGTTTCCTCTTAAGAGGTTACATGTTCAAATCCAGAGGGGGATCCCTTGTCCAACAAACAAGGAGATATCATACACCAATTTGGTGTGCTGGCTTGACCCTCACCTTAAAAATAGATTATTATTATTATAAAATTAAATTAAAATTGAAACAAATATTATTATTATTATAAAATTAAATTAAATTAAAATTGAAACAAATATATACTTTTATTTTCAAAATACAAATTTTTAAAATATTTTTTTAGTATATATAAAATCAAATTAAATTAAAAATTAAAATAATTCTATGTTGAATCCTATGTTGCAATCTATACAAGTATTATATATTAATACAACCTAACCAAAAAAAAATAAATACATTTAAAACTATCCAAAGCTGGCAAAGTCTATATTATTGTTTGACTTTTTAAACTAAAATTACTTGATAGGTGTGACAATAAAGTCTTCTATTACAATGAGCAACAAGGTATTCTATTATAGTGAATATGCCCATATTTTATTAGAGTGAGAGTGATTACTTATTGAAAAAGGTAGTATTGAAGTGAATAACACATGTTTAATAAAGCGAATAACACATATTTAATAAAGTCACATGTTAATTGATCGTTTATGGTTTTTCAAATGTTTGTGATGTTGTGAAAATCTTTTCTTTAAAGGTATTCTATTATAGTGAATATGCCCATATTTTATTAGAGTGAGAGTGATTACTTATTGAAAAAGGTAGTATTGAAGTGAATAACACATGTTTAATAAAGCGAATAACACATATTTAATAAAGTCACATGTTAATTGATCGTTTATGGTTTTTTAAATGTTTGTGATGTTGTGAAAATCTTTTCTTTAAATAAGTAAATATGATGAAAATATTCAATGTAATTTAGCTTGCATGTCAATTTACTACTAATCACATATTTATGGAAGCAAAGATGGTATAATTTAAATATTAAGGATAAAAAGTTTGATTTTTTAAGAAACAAGTTTTTTAGGAAATGGGAAAATGTGTTTTCTATTATAGTTTTATGTTGAAAATAAGTTTTTGGTAGAAAAAATAACATATTGTCCAAAAACATATATAAACATATATAAAGACAAAAAAAAAATATTCTTTCATTTGCAAAAAAAATTAAAACATATATAAAGACAAAAAAAAATATTCTTTCATTTGTAAAAAAATTAAAATAAAATTAACTTCGAAAAATCAATTAAGCAAATAAACTAAAATATTTTAGTATACCTAAAATGTGTACGAGAGAATGTTATGGTTGCCAAAAATAACTCTCAATGCAACATTTTTCTCACTACCTGCAACATTTTTCTCACTACCTACTACCATCCACCTTTGCCTTAATAGTCATTTACCTCTTTTTCTATATCTATCTGCCTTATCCCAAACAAAGAAGGCTCTCACTACCCACTCCAACCCTATGTGAATTGATTAAAATGGAAAATTTCGTTAAAAAAGACGCAATGAGTTCTATGTAAGGAATTTATAACTACCCACTCTATGTAAAATGATTTGAATAAGAAATGGATTATAGGTGTGGATGGAAGGAGTTTTCTCGAAGGAAGTTGTATGCACATGACAAACAACCTATGAATGCAAATGAAATAAGTGGAATGCAAATGAAATACATAGAGTAAGCACATACTAATTAATCAATGTGGTAAAAAACTTTAGTATCCTCATATATGGTAAGTGGAATGTAAAAGAAATAGGTAGACAAAACATATATTAATTAATCAATGTTATAAAAAACCTTAATATCCTCATATATGATAAGTGGAATGTAAGAGAAATAGGTAAAAAAAACACATATTAATTAATCAACGTAGTAAAAGGTCTTTGAAATCAATGTGGTAAAAGACCTTTATTCCAATTTATTAAATGCAAATAAATTAAATTTTAACCACACATGCTAGTTATATAATTAAAAGAGAACATATCATCTTAAGTTTTATTTACAATAGGGACACACTTATCAACATAACAAATTTCACAATAAAAATTTATAACAAAATTCAAAAAAATATAACAAAATTACCAAACTATTTATTGATTAAATAGATACTAAGCGTAACTTTTATTTTTTCATATTTTATTTTATTTATTTAAAATAGAAAAAAAAAACCTCTAAAAAATTGATGAATATAATTTATACTATTGCTCATTATATTGCAAATCGTTCATTAAATTATATAATTAGTAATATTGCTAACCATAGGTAAATAAACTATATAATAAAAATAGTTAATATTCTTAATAAATGGTTTAATATATTTTAAAATTATATTAATATTATGTAAATAAATTATATAATAAATATACTTAATACTTTTAATAAATGATTTATTATATTTTAAAAGTGTATTAATATTATGTTATTGTAGAGGGATAGGAGGCATAGCTTGTTATATTAAAAAGAACATTTCTTCTCACATTCAACTTCATAAGATGACCTTGTTAATCAATACATTTGGATAGAAATTTCAGACACCAATGCTAAGAAGATGTATATAGTAATTTTTTATTTCGCACCTATTAATTCTACTTTTTATAAGAAAAATAATCTAGATAAAAATTGTCCCTATAATAATTTAGAACAAGATATTTATAATTTAAAAAATGAAGGCAATATCTTCTTGCTAGGGGACTTTAATGTTAGGACTGCAACTAAACAAGCTACTCTTTTAAGTAATGACTCCAACCATAATCTTTTATGGCTAGATGAGGACCTTGTTTTATCTAATATCTACAAAAGAAGCTTTGAAGACCTAATTGAGAATGGTACTCAGTTGGTCACTAGCTCTCAAGACCTAATAATTTGCAATGGAGTAATGAAGTGGCCAAACTCCAACCAAATGACCTGTATTCATAGGCTAGGTATTAGTGTTGTAGATTATGTGATATTTGACATCCTCGTTTCCAACCAAATAACAACTTTTGACCTTTTAAATGACCATGAGCGTGACTCTAATAATAAATATTTAACCCTAACTCTAAAGTTTTCCATGCATAGGAGCACCATTGAAAAAAAA
>JASDQU010099948.1:303729-323548 GCA_032191745.1 Picea mariana
CTCAAACCATTAAATATAGCTGAGGATGGTCCAAAAATCGGCCGTCTGAATACCTCGAATAGAATCTCGACCGTCCGCAGAATGGAATTGTACAGAAATATTATAATGAAAACCATAATAGAATCTCGACCGTCATCAGAATGGAAGCTAATTTACTCTTTTTTCAACACACAACCCAATTTGATCTATTATCTCTTAATAAAATATCGACTAAATATTTGTTTTGCGTCTTTATTCTTCGGCTTGGATCTGTTATCCTTAATATTCGAATCGGAGATCTTTCTGGACTTCTATTAATATAAACGTTGTGAAACTGTTTCCTGTGCAAAGATGATGTGTCTATCTGGATCCTCTCGCTTCGGGGAGTTTGAGGTTGAACTAAAACCCTGGGTTAAGTTTATGAAACTGTTTGCAGTTTTCAGTTTATAAACGTTGTGAAACTGAGCGTTGTGAAACTGTTTCCTGTGCAAAGATGATGTGTCTATCTGGATCCTCTCGCTTCGCGGAGTTTGAGGTTGATCTAAAACCCTGAGTTAAGTTTATGTGTAATCCTGGAGCGATTAAAGATAATCGTGTTTTAAATGTTATATTGGGTTTATTTGGTTCGTATGTGGCAAATCTAACTTCTTTAATTATAATAAAGTAATATAAATATTAATAATCATGTAATTGACATAATTGACTAAGTAATTAGCTTCTTTTACAATATGGAATTTTTTAAGCAATAAGATAATATTAATACAATTTTAAAATATGATGATGATGATGATGATTAACATCCACTAAGACCGAAGCATTAAGAGAAGTTTTCCAAGATCACAATACTTTTGTTGAGTTAAGAGGTTAGGTTTTGTTGAGTTAAGAGGTTAGGAATGTTGGTAGTGTGATAAATATTTTGAAAATGAGATCTAATATGGGTATAGGTTGGACAATCTAAGAGAAAGTGATTTTCATCTTCAATCTTTTTTGTATCACAGAGGTGAATTAGGAATTGACCAACGCCCAGTTTCACTATGGAGCTCATGAGAATTTGTTCTTATCTTAGCAATGTTTTTTTTTTCTTTACCCTTGGCAAAACAAATAGATAATTTTGATCTTCGCCATCTTTGCTTGATTTGATGGTGGTTATGACTTGATTTTGAAGCTATTTTAGGTAGCTTCTTGTCTTCCATGTTGTTTAACTTGTTCTTATACATTAGGTATTTAGTCATAGTCATGCTCTCAATGGGGAAGAGGCAAGTGTTTCTAAGAGAAGGATGGGATAGGGTGTATTTCTTTTAATTTTGAGATTATGGGTTATAAAATTCTTTTGTATTTGCTCTATCTTTCTCAAGGATCCACGAGAGATCCTACAGCCCCAGACTTCACATCCATAAAGAATAACAGGTGTAACAAGAGTCTCAAAGAGGAGTTTCTTCTTATCTCAACTCCAAAGATGAGTTGATTTACAATTGTTTTCAAGACCATAATAAGCTTTCCATCCCCCAATAATCCGTTTCTCAATGCTATAATTTCAATTGAGCTTGTGGTGAATATCAATTCGAAGATATTTGTATGAAGTCACTTCCTCCAATTTGTTGTTGTCATATACAAAGGTATCATAAGGGATCTTATTGGATTTAATAATCATGACCTTAGTCTTATCAGTATTAACATTAATACCCATATTGGAGAAAAAATCCTTGAGGATTCTTAGTTGGTTTTCAAGATCATGGGGACTCCTTGACATAAGAACGATATCATCGGCATAAAGAAGAAGATTGATGACTATACCAGTGAGAGTAGAAACCTGCTTTTTCCAAGTATTATTCTAACTTGTCAATGTATATGCCAAAAAGGGTAAGGGACAAGGGACAACCTTGTTTGACATCGATATTACAGTTAATCTCTTTTGACCATCCTTCAATGTTTTTAAACTTAGCAATAATGTTCTCATACATCCTTATTGCAGAAGCCCTCAACTCGAGAGACACTTTTATCTCTTCCAACCTATTCCAAAGGTTTTTCTAGGGACCATGTCAAAAGCCTTTCTAAAGTCAGCAAAACAACAAAAAATAATGGTTTTAATATTGCGGAACTACTCTGCAATGATCCTAAAGGTAACAATATGGTCCACAATTGAATGATATCTTCTAAACCCAGCCTAGCCTTTAGCTCTTTTACCATGACTTTCTAACCAAAGGCTAATCTTCTTTTCCAAAATAATTCCATAAAGCTTGGCTAAAATATGGCTAATCATAATGGTCCTATAATTAGAGGGAATGTTTCTATTCTCATTTTTAAAAATAGGAACAATGAGACTTTGCGTCTAGGGTTTAGGGAAGCTCTGCTTGACTACTAAATTGAAGAGCTTGTGTATGTGATGGATAAGGATTAACCCTCCGATTTTAAAAATTTCAGCTTGGTAGCCTTCAATGTCCTTAGCTTTCTGATTTGCGAGCCACTTAACCCCAAACTCTATGTCATCTAAAGAAAAAAATTATTCCTTTGTAGGGACAATAAGAATGGTGTCCATGGCATTAGGGAACTCGTAAAGACTTTTAAGGTAGGAATCCCAGTCCCTTAAGAGAATCCTATTATTTTCTTTAGTATTTTGTTTTAGAATTTGGCTCTAGAACATTTTAGGGTCCAACTTGTATAGTTGTGAAAGTTGCTCTTGCATTTTATTGATATAGTATCTTTATTTTCTTTTAATTAGGGCTTTGTACGTTTTGATCTTATCGAATTTTACGGGCTCATTAGAAACATCCCTAATGGATTTCCTAGCAATTTTACATTCTTTATCATACCAAGGGTTGGTCATTCTATTATTCTTTTTATAGGACACCTCGAAACAGAACTTGTTAATAGAAGTGGAAAGGGTAGTTGTAAAATTATGATACAGTTCTTCAATGTTGTCCTTATAAGTTAGGAGGTTTAATTTACTATTTAAATCCTTTAAGAAAATGTCAACTTTACTTTTGTCAAAAAACAAATTCCTTTGATTATTAAAATTTTGTTCAATGGTGCTCCTATGCATGGAAAACTTTAGAGTTAGGGTTAAATATTTATGATTAGAGTCACGCTCATGGTCATTTAAAAGGTCAAAAGTTGTTATTTGGTTGGAAATGGGGATGTCAGATATCACATAATCTACAACACTAATACCTAGCCTATGAATACAGGTCATCTAGTTAGAGTTTGGCCACTTCATTACTCCATTGCAAATTATTAGGTCTTGAGAGCTACAGAGCCTGACCAACTGAGTACCATTCTCAATTAGGTCTTCAATGCTTCTTTTGTAGCTATTAGATAAAACAAGGTCCTCATCTAGCCATAAAAGATTATGGTTGGGGTCATTACTTAAAAGAGTAGCTTGTTTAGTTGCAGTCCTAACATTAAAGTCCCCTAGCAAGAGGATATTGCCTTCATTTTTTAAATTATAAATATCTTGTTCTAAATTATTATAGGGACAATTTTTATCTAGATTATTTTTCTTATAAAAAGTAGAATAAATAGGTGCGAAATAACAAATTACTATATACATCTTCTTAGCATTGGTGTCTAAAATTTCTATCCAAATGTATTGATTAACAAGGTCAATCTTATGAAGTTGAATGTGAGAAGAAATGTTCTTTGTAATATAACAAGCTATACCTCCTATCCCTCTACAATAACATAATATTAATACACTTTTAAAATATAAGAAATCATTTATTAAAAGTATTAAGTATATTTATTATATAATTTATTTACATAATATTAATATAATTTTAAAATATAATAAACTATTTATTAAGAATATTAACTATTTTTATTATATAGTTTATTTACTTATGGTTAGCAATATTACTAATTATATAATTTAATGAACGATTTGCAATATAATGAGCAATAGTATAAATTATATTCATTTTAATTTCTATTTTTTTCTATTTTAAACAAATAAAATAAAATATCAAAAAATAAAAGTTAAGCTGAGTATCTATTTAATTAATAAATAGTTTGGTAATTTTGCTATATTTTTTTGAATTTTGTTATAAAATTTTATTGTGAAACTTGTTATGTTGATAAGTGTGTCCCTATTGTAAATCAAACTTAAAATGATATGTTCTCTTTTAAATATAAAACTAGCATGTATGGTTAATATTTAATTTAGTTGCATTTAATAAATTGAAATAAAGGTCTTTTACCACATCGATTTCAAAGACCTTTTACTACATTGATTAATTAATATGTGTTTTTTCTACCTATTTCTGTTACATTCCACTTACCATATATGAGGATATTAAGATTTTTTATAACATTGATTAATTAATATATGTTTTGTGTACCTATTTCTTTTACATTCCACTTACCATATATGAGGATACTAAAGTTTTTTACCACATTGATTAATTAATATGGGCTTACTCTATGTATTTCATTTGCATTCCACTTATTTCATTTGCATTCAGAGGTTGTTTGTCATGTGCATACAACTTCCTTCGAGAAAACTCCTTCCATCCACACCTATAATCCATTTCTTATTCTAATCATTTTACATAGAGTGGGTAGTTATAAATTCCTTACATAGAACTCATTGCATATTTTTTAACGAAATTTTCCATTTTAATCAATTCACATAGTGTTGGAGTGGGTAGTGAGAGCCTTCTTTGTTTGGGATAAGGCAGATAGATGTAGAAAAAGAGGTAAATGACTATTAAGGAAAAGGTGGATGGTAGTAGGTAGTGAGAAAAATGTTGCATTGAGAGTTATTTTTGGCAACCATAACATTCTCTCGTACACATTTTAGGTATACTAAAATATTTTAGTGTATTTGCTTAATTGATTTTTCGAAGTTAATTTTATTTTAATTTTTTTTGCAAATGAAAGAATATATTTTTTTGTCTTTATATGTTTTTGGACAATATGTTGTTTTTAGCAAAAAAATATTTTAAAATTATAATAGAAAACACATTTTCCCATTTCCTAAAAAAACTTGTTTCTTTAAAAACAAATTCAAACTTTTTATCCTTAATATTTAAATTATACCATCTTAAAAAAATAAAAAAAATCAAACTTTTTATCTGTAATATTTAAATTATACCATTTTTGTTTCTATAAATATGTGATTAGTAGTAAATTAACATGCAAGCTAAATTACATTGAATATTTTCATCATATTTACTTATTTAAAGAAAAGATTTTCTCAACATCACAAACATTTCAAAAACCATAAACGATCAATTAACATGTGACTTTATTAAATATGTGTTATTCACTTCAATACTACCCTTTTCAATAAGTAATCACTCTAATAAAATATGGGCATATTCACTATAATAGAATACCTTGTTGCTCATTGTAATAGAAGACTTTATTGTCACACCTATCAAGTAATTTTAGTTTAAAAAGTCAAACAATGATATAGACTTTGCCATAGTAGCTTTGGATAGTTTTAAATGTATTTAGGTTTTTTTGGTTAGGTTGTATTAATATATAATACTTGTATAGATTGCAACATAGGATTCAACATAGAATAATTTTAATTTTTAATTTAATTTGATTTTATATATACTAAAAAATATTTTAAAAATTTGTATTTTGATTTTTTTTTTCAATTTTAATTCAATTTAATTTTATAATAATAATAATAATCTATTTTTAAGGTATACATATCTTACTCTCTTTGGATTTGAACCTGTAATCTTTTAAGAGGAAACACATATTCTTAATCATTAGGCCCACTCAAGTTATATATGAGAATAAAAAAAATATTAAAAAAAATATATATTATAGTAATAAGTATTAGTATATGGTGATGATCATGGTTATTATCAACTTCATTGTTACCCATTGGTACTAAGAGATTAATTCCATCTCTTTAAAAATGTATTTATATGTTCAAAAAACATTGAAAGAAGCTTTCCAAGATCACCATAGTTTTGATAACTTACTAGGTTAGGAAGATAGGTAATGTGAAAAATATTTTCAAATTGAGATCTAATATGGATATTGACACATAAATCCAAAAGAGTTCTAATATATTTATATTACTTAATAAATTTCAATCTTCATACCTTTATTGATTAATTTTTCTTTCTTTATATAATAACTATATTGAATATTCCTTATTTATATATTAAAAGGTATTTGTAAGAATTATGTATATGTATAAAAGAAAGAAAAAAATATTTTAAAAAATAAAAATAATAATGAATTTATGTATATATATTTTTCTAAGTGAGTGTAGGATCTATATTACTAGTAAGTATTATCATATAAAAAGTGTGGATCCTGCTATGTCTAGAAGGAAACCAGACCAGGGGGTCCCAATTGCTCGAGTTGATATTTGTGGCGGATTTCACTAATGTGCCACCAGGGGAAACCAGACCACACCTTCTAAACCTACTTTGAAAATAAACAGAGACATAAAGAAAATACTAAAACATCCCCGTAAACAAGAGTTGTAATAGATATGAAGTAACCTATCATTTCCTGACATAACTTCCCTTAGATTAAAAAATTATAAAGCCAAAACTATGAGGTGTTTCAGCACCTGGGGCTTCTCCTTCTTGCCATCTGTGTGGCTCTTGTTATCATCCTTCGGGGAGATCATGAAAGTCTTCGTGATTTGGGATGACGTGCCTTGTCCATCGGCATGCGTGATGTCCATATGATGAACATAGTGTAAGTACAGGTGGAATTGAGTTGCCATCTACTCTAACTTGCATTTTTTGTCATTCTCTACCTCTACTGACAATTTCATGATAGTTTCCAAACTGTTGAGGTGATGCATGATATTGTCCAGCATTGTCTTTCTTTCCCTCTTATCCTCCTTTTTTCCTTCTTCCTTCTCTGAATGAACTTTCCCGATCAACATCTTGGTCAGCCAAGACATCTCTATCGTTTTGTGGTAGAGGGTTTCCCTAGGTTGTGTGGCCCCCAAATCAGTTATCCAGTCCACTCTCGATAACAAGTCACCCCACTCTTTACCTTTGTGCTTATCCTTTAATTCCTTTTCCCATCGGGTGATGGCTTTCTTCCCCTTTGGCACAACCAGAGAGTGGAAGGTGCCTTCCGCTTATTTTGTTGTCTGCTCCATTCTTGTTAATCTTTGTGAGCTTTCCAGGACTTCCTTTCCAATGGGTTTCCTCTTCCTGTGCATTTGCTTCAGTCACACCATCCTCCTCTGTTTGCCGCAACTCCTGCTCTGACTACTCGGCATGTACCTCACTTCACAATTATCCTTACTTTTCCTGCCCTTGACACTCTAAGAGCCATTACTGTTGTGCTCCTTCTGTTTGCTTCTATTCATGTTGTCTCTCTTCTTATGTGAGTTTCCCCACTGTGAGCCTATACTTCTAGCCCTGGTTTTCCCAAGATGGTGAGCGCTACTGTCATTTTTTCTTGTTACAACATGTTTGATCATGATGGTTCATCTTTTATCCTTGTTTGTTCCCCTACCCTTGCTCACTTGTGATCCGACTATGTTTCTCCACATACTTGTACTGTAGGCTGGTGGATCATTCCTGGTTATCACCAACCCCTCCTGCCTTATGTCATTCATTGTAGTCCACTTGTTGCCTAGTCATTCCCTCGTATTTTCCCCACAACTCTGAGTCATGTATCGACCTTGCCTTTGGTGGCCCACTTGCTGCTTGTTGCGATCTAGCATGATAATTGGTGGCCAAGTGTTAGGAAATCATATTCCTCTCAGGTCTCACATACCTTTTGAGAGGCCTTGCGTTTTCCTCCTCCATGTGAATTTCCATGCTTAAACTTCCATCACGATCTTTAGCTGTGAGATGGCTACAGCATGTCCTAAGTTTCCCACTCAGAATGTTGATCCAAGATTTGTCTAATTCCGGTCCTTCCTTTCCGAACCCCTCATTGGCGAGTCTGTCTGTTAGAGAATTCACTGACATGTGCACCAACCACAACTCCACTATTTTTAGAGTTCTCAGATGCTTCTGTATTTTATGTAGGGAATGTGTGAGGCACCAATGTCTTTGAACCTTTCCCACTCTTGTGCCATTTTGTAATATTTTCCTCGTGTTGATAACTAGGGTGGCATCACCTTCCATGATGGTGTTTGTCATCCTTTCTCTGCTTAGAATTTCAAGGTCGAGCTCCAGGGCTCTAAATTATACTACATTGTTGGTTGATTTTCCCATACTACTACCGTACAGTTGGATGATATTGCCGTCACTGTCTCTGATCACTCCACCTCCCCCTTCCACTCCTGAATTTCCTTTTGCCGCCCCGTCAAAATTCAGTTTGAGCAACCATGACGGAGGGGGAGTTCAGTTGTGGGATCCTATCTGGACTTGTGCATCATGCCCCATAGGTATGTTGTTGCTCCATTCTCTTAAATGGAAAAATTCCAGGATATGAGAGTCTTGGTCAGTGAGTTTAGATTTTTCCTTATTGCAGTTGCGTCTCTTCCTTGTTTCTCTTATTTGAGTGATTATTGCATCCTTTAGACTTTCTATCGGTAGGATGACATTCCTGAATATACGTCGGTTCCTTTCTTTCTAGATTGCCCAGATGATCATACCCGCTGTTAAATTCCAACAAAGTTTCGCCATTTCATTTTCTCTATAACTTTCATTCCAGTTTTTGATGCTTGAGCTAATGTTCCCTCGGACCCTACTAGATTGGCAGTAGATGCCTCTTGTCCAATCCCAATTTCCTCTATGTAACTGCAATCATCGAGGAGGTGATCAGTTGTTTCCTCCTTGACCTGAAAGAGATGACAATGAGAGGGTCTTGTGAAACCACTTTTGATAAGGTTCTCCGATGTTAGAAGTTGTGTAGTACTAGCCATTTGAACTTTTTTATTTTTTTCCATTGGGGACTTTTCTAGATCTTTTCCCACTATTGCTCCGGATTTTCTTGGCCCTAGCCCACGATTTAATATTGTGATTCTTTTAAGTTGAATTATCCCCAGTTTTTCTCCCCACGTTAATTTATCATCTTCTTTCGAGATCCCAGTTTTCCTTTTCCCTAATTCCTCCTCCACCTCTTTCATTGTTGTTTCAATCTGGGCTCTATTTTGTGGATTAAGCTAGTCCGATATCCTCCATCTGGCATTGTCATCCCCTTGCTTCTAGTAATAGTGGATTTTGTTTTCTCCTTTCCCAATCATTTCCTATTGGAGCTCCTACCTTTCTAGTGTGTCTAGTCTGGGTTTCTGTTTCCATGAGTCCTCTCGGAACCTTGTTGTTCTACCATTATTGACTTCCCAAAAGTCATGATTCTAGATATAGTTCATGTTGCACCAGGAAATATTCCAGATGGTTGATCCCTCCCTTGTGCCCATGAAATGAATTTGTTCTTGGTCGTTTATGTTTGGTGCATATTTTTCCTTCTAGAGGTTCACCCATGGCACCATTTTGTCCTTTATCCATCTCCACCAAAGCTTTTCCTCGTAGGCCTCGTTGGTTACCTATGGGAAAGCTAGCATGCGCTTCTGCAGGATGGAAAGCTAGCATGCGCTAGCTTTTCCCCATGTTGGAATGATATTATTCGAGATGTGATTGTTCTAGGGGGAAATCTAGCACATAATAGTTTTCCCCCACAGTGGAATGATGTTGTTTCAAGATGCACTTGTGCTTTTTCATGAGGAAAGCTAGCACACTCTAGATTTCCTTGACGGTGGAATGATGTTGTTCAAGATGAGCTTATGCTTGTGCAAGAGGGAAGACTAGCATGTGCAAGCTTTCCTCCATGCTAAAAGAATTGTTCGACATGCGCTTTTGCTTGTGCAAGAGAGAAAGCTAGCACGTGCTAGCTTTCCCCCATGGTGGAATGATGTTGTTCGAGATGCACTTGTGCTTCTGCAAGATGGAAAGCTAGCACGTGCTAGCTATCCCCCATGTTGGAATGATGTTATTCGAGATGTAATTGTGATAGGGGGAAAGCTAGCACATTGAATGATAATGTTTGAGATGAGCTTGTGCTTGTGCTAGGGGGAAAGTTATCACATGCTAGATTTCCCCGACATTGAATGATTTTCTTTGAGATGAGCTTGTGCTTGTGCAAGAGTGAAAACTAGCATGCGCTAGCTTACCCTCATGGTCAGATGATTTTTGAGATACGCTAGTGCTTGTGCAAGAGGGAAAGCTAGCATGCGCTAGCTTTCCCCCACATTGGAATGATGTTATTCGAGATGTGCTTGTGCTTTTGCAAGAGGAAAATCCAAAGCTAAACTATCTTTCACCCACGGTGGAATGATGTTGTTTCAAGATGCACTTGTGCTTGTTCAAGAGGAAAGCTAGCACACGCTAGATTTCCTTCAAGGTGGAATGATGTTGTTCAAGATGAGCTTATGCTTGTGCAAGAGGCAAGACTAGCATGTGCAAGCTTTCCTCCATGCTAAAAGAATTGTTCGACATGTGCTTGTGCTTGTGCAAGAGAGAAAGCTAGAATGCACTAGCTTTCCCCCATGGTAGAATGATGTTGTTCGAGATGCACTTGTGCTTCTGCAAGATGGAAATCTAGCACGCCCTAGCTGTCCCCCATGTTGGAATGATGTTATCCGAGATGTAATTGTGCTAGGGGGAAATCTAGCACATTGAATGATGTTGTTTGAGATGAGCTTGTGCTTGTGCAAGAGAGAAAACTAGGACGCACTAGATTACCCACATGGTCGGATGATTTTTGAGATGTGCTAGTGCATGTGCAAGAGGGTAAGCTAGCATCTACTAGCTTTCCCCCATGGTGGAATGATGTTGTTTGAGATGTGTTTCTGCTTTTGAAAGAGGGAAATCCAACATAAAATAGCTTTTCCCCACGGTGGAATGATGTTGTTTCAAGATGCACTTGTGTCTGTTCAAGAGGGAAAGCTAGCACATGCAATATTTCCTCAACGATGGAATGATGTTGTTCAACATGATCTTATGCTTGTGCAAGAAGGAAGACTACCATGTGCAAGCTTTCCTCCATGCTAAAATGATGTTGGTCGAGATGTGCTTTTGCTTGTGCAATAGGGAAAGATAGCACGTGCTAGCTTATCCCCATGGTGGAATGTTGTTGTTCGAGATGCACTTGTGCTTATGCAAGATGGAAATCTAGCACGCGCTAGCTTTCTCCATGTTGGAATGATGTTATTCGAGATGCGATTGTGCTGGGGGAAAGATAGCACATGCTAGCTTTCCCCCACATTGAATGATGTTGTTTGAGATGAGCTTGTGCTTGTTGAAGAGGGAAAACCATTACGTGCTAGCTTACCCGCATGGTGGGATGATTTGCGAGATGCACTAGTGCTTGTGCAAGATGGAAATCCAGCATGCACTAGCTTTCCCCCATGGTGGAATCATGTTGTTCGAGATGTTCTTGTCCTTCTGCAAAAGGGAAATCCAACATAAAATAGCTTTCTCCCGCGGTGGAATGATGTTGTTTCAAGATGCACTTGTGCTTGTTCATGAGGGAAAGCTGGCACACACTAGATTTCCTTGACGGTAGAATGACGTTGTTCAATATGAGCTTATGCTTGTGCAAGAGGGAAGAATAGCATGTGCAAGCTTTCCTCCATGCTAAATTGATGTTGTTCGAGATGTGCTTGTGCTTATGCAAGAGGGAAACCTAGCTCGCTCTAGCTTTCCCCCACGGTGGAATGATGTTGTTCGAGATGCACTTGTGCTTCTGTAAGATCGAAAGCTAGCATGCGCTAGCTTTCCCCCATGTTGGAATGATGTTATTTGAGATGTGATTGCACTAGGGGGAAATTTAGCACATGCTATCTTTCCCCCACATTGAATGATGTTGTTTGAGATGAGCTTGTGCTTCTGCAAAAGGGAAAACTAGCACACGCTAGCTTACCCCCATGGTGGAATGATTTTCGAGATGTGCTCGTGCTTGTGCAAGAGGAAAAGCTAGCATTTTCGAGATGCACTTGTGCTTCTGCAAGATTCAAAGCTAGCACATGCTAGCTTTCCCTCATGTTGGAATGATGTTATTCGAGATGTGATTGTGCTAGGGGGAAAGTTAGCACATGCTAGCTTTCCCACACATTGAATGATGTTATTCAAGATGAGCTTATGCTTATGCAAGAGAGAAGACTATCATGTGCAAGCTTTCCTCCATGCTAAAATGATGTTGTTCAAGATGCACTTGTGCTTGTGCAAGAGGGAAAGATAGCATGCGCTAGCTTATCCTCATGGTGGAATGATGTTGTTTGAGATGCACTTGTGCTTATGCAAGATGGAAAGCTATCACGCGCTAGCTTTCTCTATGTTGGAATGATGTTATTTGAGATGTGATTGTGCTGGGGGAAAGCTAGCACATGCTAGCTTTCCCCCACATTGAATGGTGTTATTTGAGATGAGCTTGTGCTTGTTGAAGAGGGAAAACTAGCACACGCTAGCTTACCCCCATGGTGGGATGATTTTCGAGAAGTGCTAGTGCTTGTGCAAGAGGGAAAGCCAGCATGCGCTATYTTTCCCCCATGATGGAATCATGTTGTTTGAGATGTGCTTGTTCTTCTGCAAGAGGGAAATCCAACATAAACTAGCTTTCTCCCACAGTGGAATGATGTTGTTCGAGATGTGCTTGTGCTTGTTCATGAGGGAAAGATAGCACACACTAGATTTKCTTGATGGTTGAATGATGTTGTTCAGGATGAGCTTATTCTTGTGCAAGAGGGAAGACTAGCATGTGCAAGCTTTCCTCCATGATAAAATGATGTTGCTCGAGATGCACTTGCGCTTGTGCAAGAGGTAAAGCTATCATGCTCTAGCTTTCCCCCATGGTGGAATGATGTTGTTCGAGATGAACTTGTGCTTTTGTAAGATTCAAAGCTAGCACGCACTAGCTTTCCCCCTTGTTGGAATGATGTTGTTCGAGATGTGATTGTGCTAGGGGGAAAGATACGCTAGTGCTTGTGCAAGAGGGAAAGATAGCATGTGATAGCTTTCCCCCACAGTGGAATCATGTTGTTCGAGATGTGCTTGTGCTTCTACAAGAGGGAAACCCAACATAAACTAGCTTTCTCCCATGGTGGACTGATGTTGTTTCAAGATGCACTTGTGCTTGTTCATGAGGGAAAGCTAGCACACATTAGGGTTCCTTGATGGTGGAATGATGTTGTTCAAGATGAGCTTATGCTTGTGAAAGAGGGAAGACTAGCATGTGCAAGCTTTCCTCCATGATAAAATGATGTTGTTCGATATGCGCTTGTGCAAGAGGGAAAGCTATCATGCACTAGCTTTCCCCCATGGTGGAATGATGTTGTTCAAGATGCACTTGTGCTTTTGTAAGATTGAAAGCTAGCACGCGCTAGATTTCCCCCATTTTGGAATGATGTTATTTGAGATGTGATTCTGCTAGGGGGAAAGCTAGCACATGCTAGTTTTCCCCTACATTGAATGATGTTGTTTGAGATGGGCTTGTATGCAAGAGGGAAAATTAGCATGCGCTAGCTTACCCCCATGGTGGGATGATTTTCGAGATGCGCTAGTGCCTGTGCAAGAGGGAAAGCTAGCATGTGCTAGCTTTCCCCCTTGCTGGATTGATGTTGTTCGAGATGTGCTTGTGCTTTAGCAAGAGGGAAATCCAACATAATATCGCTTTCCCCCCSGATGAATGCTAGCTTTCCCTCTTGGTGGAATGATGTTGTTCAAGGTGTGCTTGTGCTTTAGCAAGAGGGAAATCCAACATAATCTAGCTTTCCCCCATGGTGAAATGATGTTGTTTTAGTATKCACTTGTGCTTGTTCAAAGAGGGAAAGCTACCACACGSTAGATTTCCTTCATGGTGGAATGATGTTCAAGATGAGCTTATGCTTGTGCAAGAGGGAAGACTAGCATGTGTAAGCTTTCCTCCATGCTAAAATGATGTTGTTCGAGATGCACTTTTTCTTGTGCAAGAGGGAAAGCTAGGATGCGCTAGCTTTCCCCCATCATGGAATGATGTTTTCTGAGATGCACTTGTGATTACTCAATAGGAGAAGCTAGCAAACAATAGTTGCACCCCATGGTGGAATGATGCTAGCTTTACTCTATGGTGGAATGATGTTGTTGGAGATGCATTTGTTCTTATGCAAGAGGGAAATCTAACACACACTAGATTTCCCTCATGGTGGAATAATGTTGTTCGAGATGCACCTGTGTTTGTGAAAGATGGAAATCTAGCATGCGCTACCTCTCCCCGACGGTGGAATGTTGTTTGATATGCACCGTTGCTTGTGCATGAGGGAAAGCTATCTTTCCCCTACAATCGAATGATGTTATCCTATATGTGTTTGTACTTGTGTAAGACAAAAAGCTAACATGCGTTAGCTTTCCCCCTCAGTGGAATGAGGTTGTTCTATATGTGCTTGTGGTTGTGCAAGAGGGAAAGCTAGCACATCTACCACAGTGGAATGATGTTCGAGGTACTTTTGTGCCTATGCAAGATGAAACGTTAGCACACGCTATCTTTTCTTTACGGTAGAATGATTTTGTTCAAGATGCACTTGTATTTCTGCGAGAGGGAAAGCTACCATGTGCTAGCTTTCCCTTAGGGTTGAATGATGTTGTTTGAGATTCATTTATGCTTGCGCAAGAGGGAAGACTAACATGCATAGACTTTCCTCCATGATGGAATGATGTTGTTTGAGATGCATTTGTGCTTGTACAAGAGGGAGAGTTAGCACATGCTAACATTTTCCTATGCTAGAATGATGTTCGAGATGCAATTGAGGTTGTGCAATATGGAAAGATAGCACGTGCTATCTTTCCCCTACATGGTAGATTTCCCCCATTGTGGAATGATGTTGTTTGAGATGCATTTGTGCTTGTGCAAGAGGGAACACTAGCACACGCTAGCTTTCCCCCATGGTGGAATTATATGGTTTGATATGCACCTGTGCTTGTGCAAAAGGGAAAGCTAGTATGTGTTAGTTTTCCCCCATGGTGCAATGATGTTTTCCAAGATGTGTTTGTGCAAGATGGAAAGCTAGCACGTGTTAGATTTCCCCCACACTAAAATAGCATTGTTTTAGATGTGCTAGTTCTTGTGAAAAACATAAAGCTAGCACGTGCTAGCTTTCCCCCATGATGGAATGATGTTCGAGATGTGTTTGTGCTTGTTCATGAGGAAAATTTAGCACATGCTAGTTTTTACTTACGATGGAATGAAGTTGTTCGAGATGCACTTGTGCTTGTGTAGTAGAGAAGCTAGCACACACTAGCTTTCCTCGAAGGTGGAATGATGTTCTTTGATATGTTCTTCTACCGGAGGGAATACTAGCATGCACTAGATTTACTCCAAGGTGGAATGATGTTGTTTGATATAAACTTGTTCTTATGCAAGAGGGAAATCTATCACGTGCTAGATTTCCCCCATGATAGAATGATGTTGTCCGAGATGTGCTTGTGCAAGATAGGAAGCTAGCACGCATTAGCTTTCTTCCATTGTGGAATGATGTTGTTCTAGATTCTCTTCTGGTTGTGCACAAGGGAAAACTAGCACATGCTAGCTTTCCCCCATGGTGAAATGATGTTTGAAATACATCTGTACTTGTCCAAGAGGGAAAGTTAGCAGACACTAGCTTTTTTCTACAGTGGAATTATGTTGTTTGAGATGTGTTTGTACTTGTGCGAGAGGAAAAGTTAGCACGCGTTAACTTTCCCCTATGTTAGAATGATGTTTGAGATGAAATTGTGCTTGTGCAAGAGGGAAATATAGCACATGCTAGATTTTCCCTACATGCTAGCTTTCCCCCATGCTGGAATGATGTTGTTTGAGATGCACTTGTGCTTGTGCAAGAGGGAAAGCTAACATGTGCTAGCTTTCCACCCTGGTGGAATGATATTGTTTGATATGCACTTGTTCTTGTGCAAAAGGGAAAGCTATTACGTGCTATTTTCCCCCCACGATGGAATGATGTTGTTCAAGATGTGCTTGTGTAAGATGAAAAAGATAGCATGTGTTAGCTTTCCCCCACACTGAAATAATGTTGTTTTAGATACGCTTGTGGTTGTGCAAAACAAAAATTTGCCACATGCTAACTTTCCCCCCTGATGGAAAGATGTTCGAGATGTGTTTGTGCTTGTCCATGAGGGAAAGTTAGCACATGCTAGTTTTTACATACGATGGAATGATTTTGTTTGAGATGCACTTGTGCTTGTGTAATAGGGAAACTAGCACACACTAGCTTTCCCTAAAGGTGGAATGATGTTCTTTGATATGTGCTTGTGCTAGAGGGAAAACTAGCATGCATTAGCTTTACTCCAAGGTGGAATGATGTTGTTTGATATGCACTTGTTCTTTTGTAGGAGGGAAAGCTAGCACTTGTTCTTGTTATTCCATGCTGGGATGATGTTGTTTTATATTCTCTTGTGGTTGTGCACAAGGGAAAAATAGCACGTGCTAGCTTTCGAAACCCCATCGTGAAATGATGTTCAAGATGCATCTGTGCTTGTCTAAGAGGGAAAGTTAGCAGACACTAGCTTTTCCTTACAGTGGGATTATGTTGTTTGAGATGTGTTTGTACTTGTGTTAGAGGGAGAGTTAGCACATGTTAACTTTACCCTGGGCTAGAATGATGTTTGAGATGCATTTGTGCTTGTGCAAGAGGGAAATATAACACGTGCTAGATTTCCCCTACATGTGCACTTTTCCCCATGGTGGGATGATGTTGTTTGAGATGCACTTGTGCTTGTGTAAGAGGGAAATCTAGCATGTGCTAGATTTCAACCTAGATGGAATGATATTGTTTGATATGCACTTGCGCTTGTGCAAAAGGGAAAGCTGGTACGTTCTACCTTTCCACCAGTGGAATGATGTTGTTCGAAATGTGCTTATGCTTGTGTAAAAGTGAAATTTAGCACGTGCTACCTTTTAACCACCATGGAATGGTGTTGCTTGAGACATCGTTTTATCAGCTCTAGAGAGAGTGAATAAGATCTATGACTATGAAAGAATAATTGTATTTAAATATGACATTGTCATAAGATTTACACTCATTCCTTTCTTAGATGGAAATTTAGCAGTAGTTAGTTTTCTTTCACTATATAATGTTGTTGTTGGCAATGCACTTCTACTAGAAGGAAAGCTAGTGGGTGCAAGTTTTCCTCAATGAAAAATCAAAATGATGCAATTTATGTTCTAGCAATATCTTTGTTCAAATGATTGTCATGGTTCTTGTTCATTTTGTTACAAGTACAATGTCACAAGAAATGATAATATTTATAAATTTATGTTGTCTTCAATAATTTCAAGTTGTGGTAATAGTTTTTTATTTTTATTTTTAGAAATCATGGACTATGAAGCGAGTGAAATTTCAAAGGAATTAACCAAGAAAAAAGAAAAATCACAGAATACGCCAACACAATATTCTTTAAATGGTATGGAAGTTTCAAAATAGGTTTAAACATCATTACAAATGGTTAGACAATATGCTAGTATATTAATGTTGATTGAAGAATTTGGAGCTATTGTTTTTCTTGTAGTAAGGTTGTGTATGATATGGACTTCCATGTTGTTGTGCATAGGTATGAAATGGGATGTTATAGAAAACAATTGTATTTTTTAATTCTTGTTCTTTTAATTCTTTTGAAATTATNGTAATATTATATTTTACAATATTTTCATATGATAAGAACTACGGTGCAACTGAAATTCAAACGAAAACATCAAGGAAAAAAGTGAATGCAAATATGACACATCACAAGTATTATGTTCGTATGGCATTTTAAATTCTAACTTATACTCATTTACAAATAGTTAGATAATATTCATATGCAATTTGACACTAGATGAATTTTGTTATATCATTATGTGGGTAGCTTGCATACGACATAAATGTATTTGTTTTTGTGCATGTAAACGAAAAAATGATATATTATAAGGCTCTTTAGTAGTGTTTGATATTGCATGTTTTTTTCCATCCATTTGAAATTATAGACAATTTTTTAACTATTGTTTTCAGAAACTATGGAATGTAGCGCATCCGAAATTCCATGTAAAGCATTGAAGGAAAAAAGGAAAACAATTGATACACAAATGATTCCTCCTCAAATTGGTATGTTTTTTTTTTATTATTATTTATACTCCTTTAAAAATGGTTAGATTAGATGGTCCTTTCAAAATTTGATAGAAAAATGTATGATAAAATTTGTAATTAAAATTTCATTGTGATTTATGATAACAATTTCTTATTATTGTTTTCAGAGTCCCTCGACTCCAAAGCAAGCAAAATGATACAACCGTCATCCAAAAAACAAAAAAATCATGCCACTCAAATTGCATTTTCAACAACAATTTCGACTTCTCCTTTTGAAATGATTAGGAAGTACAATACATCCAATAACTATAAATTTGTGGATGATTGGTATGTTCAAATATAAACGCCCATGAATATGTTTCCGGATATGTATCTATTTGGATCCATAGATGGAAAAGATCCAGATATATTGGGAATAATTGTGAATTGCTATGCTCACAATGAGAGTCACATCGATTTTCAGTTGGAGGTTATTAAAGAAAGTGAAGTAAAATTGGTTTCTTTTCAAGTGGAGTACACCAAATTTAGACCAGATTTGATTGAAGCTTTAAATAAGGAGTTCCCAAATACAATAAAAAATTCAATGTTCAAGTTGAATAGTTATGAAAGATTTAATAAATCTGGTTTAAAAAGCTGCATAGATCTTTTAGAACGTATCATTGTTGTTCTAAATACCGCTATTTGAGATGTAAACAAACATCATCTGTGCTTCTTTATTTGCAGCAAAAGGGTAAACTACCTAACAAAATACCAGATGAAAAACTATATGCTCAATTACTTGCTTTGAGAAGACTATATTTAAGTAACTTGGAAGAAAACATTGTAGAAAGTGATTTCCAACCTACTCCAGATATTCAGAAAGCTAGGAAAGTTGAATCTCAGATAGTGAAACTTCCAGACCAATGTGATGAAATTCATGCAACATTCAAGCAATGTTATTTATTTTCAAGTACCTTCAGCAGAAAGGTGGATGTTGAAAGATGTAGGGAATCCCCTAAAGTATTTAAATTGAGATCACGAGATGATTCAAATGTTCAAGTATTAGTGAAATCATTTCTTGAGAAATTTCAAACATCATTGTCTGATGCTCTTTTGATTCCATTCAATATCAATGATTCTGATCCATTGGTAAACCCTATAAAAATTATAAATGAGATAGATATAGATGCTGAGAATATCAATTTTTGGATAGTTGATGGCCAACACACCATCCAAGAAGCAAAAGAAATTTTAGGAAATCCTAAATATAGTGTATCTATGGAGGCAAAGATAAAGTATAAAGAACGTAATGCTCGATTCTTGGATCCATCAGTTGAACCCAATGTGGTGATTCGTATTTGTTGTCAACTAAATTCTGCAAACAAGGTGTTCTACAAAACTCCATTGATTGATTGTATGCGGTCTGCAAGATATTTGTTAATTGCCAATGACAAATTTAAGAAAAGGAGGATTGGAAATTCTAAGACAGTGGAAGACAAGGTATGTACTTTTAATTATTTTTTCACTCTATTGTTTGTTATTATGATTCTCTTTATTTTAAATAGAAGGTTAAACATTGTGACTTATCTAAGTTGATAATATAGGTCATATATTTTCATATTTAGAAATAAGTCTCATTAGATATAAATTGCACTTATTTAATTTCAAAAAAAAATCTTATATTTTCATATCTACATTGAATTTTTATTAGTTTATATATATATATATATATATATATATATATATATATTAACAGGTTGATGATGAAATGTTGTGCTCATTCTTCGATTGTCCAATTACAAATTTTGCTGAAAAAAGGGTTCTCTTATATATTGATCAACCTATTTGGGATAAATGGGACATTGTTTTTACTTGTTACCAATTAGG